>SZWC01034338.1:0-11253 GCA_023375785.1 Penium margaritaceum | reverse complement strand
GGACCAGCTGGCCCAGTGAACTGCACAACCCCAACACCTTGGATAGGGACCTCATGGCCAGCTGCAGTGCGAACAGAGCGAACAGCGCCAACGGGATGCAAGACGACAAAGGCGTCACGACGACACGTCATGTGATGGGTGGCACCAGAGTCCACGACCCATGTGGCATCTGTGACCCGTGTACAAGGGGCAACGTGGCACTCGGCGACGGAACAAGGCGCGGCAGCAGGTCGCTCGGCAGGCGACACAGCAAGACGAGCAACAGAGCGGACATGAGACGCATGCAACTAGGACACGTCATCGAGTCCGTCACGCGCACACGGCTGGGCATGGGGACTACCACAGGCATCATCACGCAACGACACAGACAGTCCACAGGCAGTAGGACCCCTCGACTCAGTCAACTCACTCGCACCTCCCTGAGATGAGCACAGGGCGAGAAGCTGGTGAAGCTCGGCGATCGTCCTGTCGAGTTCGGCGAGTGCCTGGTCGCGAGAATCCGCGGAGGAGCCTGCTGTGGCGGCGGACTCCTCTGGGACGGCTCCGGTAGTGGCGGCCGAGCGGGCGGTCGCACTGGACGTCTGCCGCATGCGCGCCTCGTGCGCCTGTTGCAGCCCACGGGTGACCTTGGCCCAATCCAGTGGGCGTCTTGTCAGGCGAGTGCAGTCGGGATAACGATGGTCACCACCGCAGTTGAAGCACACGAGGCGGTGTCCCGCCGTGCTGCCAAAGCCGTTGCTGCTGCCGCCGTTGCTGCTGTTGCCGCCGCTGCTGCTACTCCCGCCGCTGCTGCTGCGGCTGACACTGCCAGTGCTGGTGTCGCTGTTGGTCTCGCCGCTGGAACCACCACCTGATGCTCTGCGGCCCTTCTTCCCCTGAGCTGGAGCCGCCGTTGTTGTAGACGGCCGGGAGGGAGACGCGGCGGCAATTGCAGCTGAAGCGGTACTGCGGCAAGCGCGGTTCGCGGCGTCCATGCCGGCGACATCCAGAAAGTGGAGAGTGGCCCAGCGCAGCAGGGTCTCGTCGCTCGCCATGTCGCGAAGCAGCGTCTGGTTGAATTTGCTGAAGACGCGCGCGTAGTCGGGGTGGATGCCGTAGAGGATAATCTGGAGGGTGGAGTATTGCGCAGGAGCATCGTCCCCAAGATCCTCGTACAGCTAGATCGCCTAGCGCCAGTAGTCGGTTGCAGACTCCTGAGCAGTCTGGCAGAGGGAGTTGAAGTCGGCGAGGCGCTGGGATGTCAAAGCCAAGGTGGCGCCCTCAAACAGAGTGACGGCCAGTGCCCATGCCGCGCAAGGGTCAGCTCCTGAGCCGGTCAGCTAATCGCCAAGGAACCGACTGAAGTCCTTGGTGAAGTCCGGTGCAGCCTTCATCAGGCCGGAAGCTACGCGGACTGCCATGTGTGTCTGAGCGGGGTCAGACGCCTTATATGGTGCGAGGTAGTAGGGAAGGACTCCCTTGCTCATGGCCCACATGCGAAAGCGCGGCTCCCAGGACTTGAAGTCGTTCCCAGTCCGGAAGACGGGAGGGTCTGACTCAACCCACATGGGTGGCTTGACCGTCGACAGGGCAATGGCCGAAGCCACTGCGGGGCCAGGCATCGAGGAGGCAATTCCCTTATCCAGGCGGGCCCGCAGAGCCAGCTCCTCAAAGCTGAGTGGGCGGCGAGATGAGCTCGGGTCAGCGTTGATGCTGAAGTTGGTGCCCTGGAGGGCTGCATTGGCCTCACGCGCTCTGCGACGTGCCTCCAGGCGGATGAGGCGCGCTCGGAGCACCTCTTCCTCGTTCTCCTCGCCGAAGTCGGAGAGGTTCTCCGCGACTTCATCAGCATTCCCGTCGTGGGCAAGGTGGTCCTCGCTCGGGTCAGACAACGGATGCTGCTGCTGTTGTTGGGACAGCAACCCCCTGACCATATCCTGTAGTTCTGCAACCTGCCTCGTCAAGGTATCGCGGCTCTCCGCCTGTAGGTCCGCCAGCGCGTGCACTTGGCGCGCCAATGTCGTCGGGCTCGGCGACCGCTGCTGCTGCTGCTGCAACGGTGGCTGCTGGTATTGTGGCGGCAGCTACTGCTGTCGCTGTTGCTGCTGCTGCTGTTGCTGCTGCTGCGGCTGCTGCTGCTGCCGCTACGGTGATGATGGCGGTGGTCGACGTTGACCGCTGACGGCGCTGGCCTCGGCAGCTGCGTCGGCAGCCATACTGGAGGAGGTTTGCTTTGGCATGGCGACATGTTTCCTCCCCTGTTTTCCCCTCTGCGGAAGATCTCTGCGGAGCGTCTCCATGGAACCTCCTCTCCGCGGAATATTCTCCCCGCGGAACTCCTCCGCAGACCGTCTCCGCCGATACCTTCCGCGGTGAACCTCACCGCGGAAGCTCACCGTGGATTACTGCGGATTACCACGGATTACCGCGGAGTACCGCGGGTTACCGCGATTTTGCAGCCGACTACCGCGGTCAGGTCAAACGCCGCGGGGGTTCTGCAGTCAGGTGCGGAATGTCGGTCGTGTCGATGTAGAACGCGGCAGGATGCCGCGAGCTGCTGGGGTTCCGCGTTCAGCACCTTCCACACCCGCCGCGGAGCGATAGCGTTCTGAACGCAGAGGGTGTGCCGTGGACTTGCGACTGCGGAGCTGAGGCGAGCAACACCGTTGTGTTCCGGAACGGCCACGGAAGTGCTGTGGCGGAGATGCGCGGATCCGCGGAGCACCGCGGATCTGTAGTGGCGACGTCACCGCGAGGTAACGAATTCGGAACGCCGAGTGCCTCTACCGCATTGGACACGTGTTCCGACGCGGTCGCGCGGCTGCCGCGCCCGCCGCGGAGGCCTTGTCACCGCGGAGCACCGCGGAACGGCCGCGGAATGACCGCAGTTGTTGAAAGAAACGTTCGAAGTGGTGGTGGGCCCTCCCAGGACCTCCCGCCGAGACCGTGGGCACTGCTTCTGCTGCTACTCAAGGCAACGGCTGCGGTTGCTCACGACTTCTACGGCTGCTGCGCCTCTACTGCGCAGCTATGCGAGCACTGGCTCGCCGCTCTAACACCATGAGAGACAGCTCCTAGTACTGCTGTCGCTAGCGTGGCAACGCAAGCCAGCTAGCTAACTCATTAGCACACACAAGTGGAGGTGAGAACAGCAAGGGGTTGGCTAGGGACACAAACACAAGTGTCAGAAGCTGCAAAAGTTGAAATGTGCAGAGAGAGTTAGCACCTGAGGTCTGGACCACCTAAATTGTGCCATGGACCTAGTGGATGCACACACACACGCGGCGCACAACGTCGCTGTTTTCTAGTCAGGACAAAACAGTGGCACAAACACAGTTTTGGTCATAATTCCCTGCAGACACGTCAGAACGACGAGTCGTTTGAACTAGAACGGCCACGTCGACAAGATCTACATCCTGATAGGCTGCACCCCTATGTGCTGTGACACAGCACGAGTCTACAAAATGCGGAAGTCTTCTGGGCGCCCGTCGCCGCCTACAGTCAGCCTTCTGCCACCGTCGCCAGTCTCAGGGATCTGCACGTGAATCGACATGAGCCGAGGGGTCACCGTAAGCTGTGTACGACACACACATCAACAGTAAGAAGAGGGGACTCGGCAAAGTCCGAGGTTATTCCTCGACCCACTCGAGATTGAAACACTGAGAGATTCCACATTTCGACACTACCTACTCAACAGATTTCTACACTGGTATTTAGAGCGAGAACTCCTACGCTTGTTGGTTTGTGTGGCTTCCACCCGTCTTAATTGATGCTGATGCATTATCCATATACCCACATTGGCGGCATATAGTAAAGGAGGGCGTGACGACACGACGGGCCTCCAGACTATACCAAGACATCTCCATCACCTACGACAGCGCCGGCGAGATGCGGTCGATGCGTTCCGGCAGCCCTCTGGGCTTGTCGGGAGCTAAGAGAGTTTTCTCGGTGGGTTGAGATCCGCACACCCGGTGGACTGTACCGGTGCGACGAGGAGACCTGGTGGCAGTACTAGCGCTTCCGATGTTCGGAAAGCCGTGTGTGATGTCTGGACGTTGATTCTGAGATTTTCTGGCATTGCTCCTGTTTTCTCGGTGGTCGAGACCTGGGCACTCGGAGAGCTCTTCCGATGCCTTGAGGAGACCACCGTTATTGTTATCATGGTGTACGCAGTGTGTTCTCTCCACTGACTCGTTTGGGCTCAGCGGGGGTGACGGGGCCCGGTGCGGCTAGCTGCCGGCGCCCCTACTTAAGCCCGCTAGGGGCTCATTTGCATTCTCTCCTTGTTCTTTTATTTTCAGCGTTCCAGACTCAGCCAAGTTTATACCGTCTTGCATTGCACTCACACACGGAGCTCATGTTCATTTTTGCATGGGCCTCCATGCCCTAAATCATTTCGAATTTGGTATTAGAGCGTAGGGGGGCATGTGAGAAGCAGAAGCATCTGCCCTGGGCGCAACGCGAAGAGAACGCGCCACGTGGTGCCACGCCGGCATTGGCGTGAGGGAGCGAGAAACAACTGCACGTGAACGCCAGAGGGGCGATGAGCCGCGCACACCAGCATTAGTGAATGCGGCCAGCACTAGCATTCACAGCAGCTACACAGGTGGCAACAGTAGCAGTAGCAGCAACCACTTTGCGGCACAGCAGTAGTAGTAACAGCAGCTGCAGCAGCGCATCAGCCGGTGCAGCAACGGCATTACTATCAGTAGCAGCAACCACTACAGCAGCGGCTACAGTACAAGCTGTAGCAACAACTGTTTCTTCGCTGCCCAAGTAGAAGCTAAGGCAACAACTGTTTCTTCGCTGCCCCAGCTGTGGGGCAATCGAGACAAGGGGGTACGAGTGGAAAAAACACAAACAGGGGTATGCCTGAAAATGAGTGGAAAAGAGAAAAAAAGCAAGGGCTTAAGGCGAGCAGAGGGGAGAACGGATAAAAAAGGGGTGGAGGGTGAGGGCAAAAGAAAAGAAACACAAAAGGGGGCTTGAGGGCAAGAGAATAACGACAAAAAAATATGCAACCACTACCGCCGCAGCAGTAGTAGCTTTTGTGGCAGCAATATCAGTGGCGGGCATATTTGCAACGACTACATAGTGAGGGGCGGTTGCAGCTACGTTTACACTCCGTTCTTTCCAGCTGACAGCAGATTTTTGTCGGCGGCGATTTCCGTTTCCAGACGCATCATGGACTGGCGTATCTCTGGGGCCCGTGGATTGGTGTGCGCAATTCACTCCGGAGGATCGACGGCAGATTCGAGTTTGTCCATCTCCAAGGGCGAGGTCGTCTACTGCTTGGAGAAGCAGCCACACCTACACCCGCCACCTCTTCTAGTCTTGAAGCAGTCTTCGCTCTATTAGTGGCAGCAGCATTAGTAGCCGCAGCTGGTCAGACTCCATTCTCCGGGCTTGCTGTGGTAGTGTTGCACGTCATGTGTGGTCACATTTGCTGACTTTGACACCGTGACCTCCAGGAGTGACAGTACATACTGGTCTCATCCTCTCCCGTAGCTTGGTGCTTACCACCGGGAGTAGGTGTCCTCGGCACCTATCCATCGTCCAGTGCATGAGATGAGTGCGCAGATATTTGAGCAGGCGCCCTACGCGTTCGCCTGCTATTACTCTGGTGATGGACGTCATGGTTGGCATCGCTGCTGACGTGCCCTCGCGGCTGGCATCCACCTTGGCTTTAGCCTCGTCCGAGCCTGCGTCCTCCACAGCATACGGATCTTCCGGCATTGGAAGATCCCCTAGCTGGACCTCTGGCAAGCATATTCGCCGAGATCCACGGCTTGCGACAGACGGTGCAGTGGCTTTGTGACCTCGTCGTTACTGAGCGTGCTTCCACTACTCGTTTGTCGACGGCCTCTTTGACCACTTCTCCTTCATCCTCTCATTCTTCCTCATTCCATGGTGTCCCTTCAGCTTCACCTATCGGTCTGTCCCAGGCTGCCACCATCCTCTTGATACTCTACTCTCCTGCGACCACGACGCCACCTCGCGATGACAGGTTTTCATGTAGACGTTCCATTCGTGTGTCCTCGCGCCGTCAACGTCAGCGCTCTGTACACCGTACTCGCGCCGGTTTTGATACACCCTCCACCTCCTTGGCTTCCGTTGTGGTACCTATCGAGGGGGAGTGTGGTCACCTCGTATTGCCTATTGTGACCGTAACGGCAGGATCTGCACTCGCGCCAGGCAGTGGTGCCCGAGCATCCGCTCAGGCAGACTATGATGATACGGTGACAGTACATGGCGTGGAGTCTGATCCCAACATGGCGTTCATGGTGGAGACTTGCCTGTCATCGTCCGGGCTGGGTCCAGATCTTCCACAGCAGCAGGTGACATCAGGAGGAGCGCAGGCACGGCGTCCATGGACGGTGCGACTCGCGGCTCCGACCGGTGGAGGCCCAGGGATGGCACAGGAGTCCCGCACGGATCCACATGCATCTACCAGACTTTTGGAAGAGAGTGCGCAGTAGACTCACACCAGTCCGGCGGATGTTGGGATACTTGGGGCGTGCATGTCATTGAGGTCCACATCTACGCTGGGGAAATAGCTGGACATTTTGCAGTAGTAGGTTGCATCAAGAGGATTGCAGGTCCCGCGTGCCTTGGCGGTGCTATTCGCGACTCCGATCGGTAGCGACCTGGTGGTGGAAGAGGAGTATCGTACGGATCGGGATGTCCGATACGGATTTCCGGGGGCGTTGACGCACGGGACTCACACTTGCCCAATAGCGGTCGCAGTGCATGAGTAGAGTCGGCTTGCTGGTCTTTTATAGGTTGAGGCATTCTTCAGAGTAGCAGTTCTGAGAGATGTCGATGGGACATATGTTGCAGCAGACACTGCAGGCTCCACCGTCTCATGTGCACTACCTGAGGACCAGATTCACTGTGAGGAGTCGTCCATGTTCCTACAGTCTCCAGATTGCCATACACACGACGCAGCACCGACATACATGACGGAGTCAGATGGTGGCCCTCACTCTATGATCGAGCAGGTGGCAGCGACCAGCCTTCCCGGCGAGACAGTGCGTGAGCGCCAGTTGCACTTGCTCGTCGCCTTCACGGGCATTGTCGAGCCGGAGTCCTGCACACCTGTGTCCACTACGACGGCAATCGAGGACAGTGGAGTAGATCCGTACACGCGAATGGAGTCACCTCGTCAGGAGGAGCTGAGTTATGTCCCCTCATTTTCACCTGTTGGTGACCCTGTGGACCACATTGACGGTGAGAGTGGTAGTACCTGCACGGACGACATTTCCACATGCTCTGCAGACTCTGACGACTCCTCCTTCTCCTTCTCTCTCGGCATGCGACCGCTCTCTCCTCGTATGACAGACACAAGCTATGGTGTGGATGCGACACCTACAGTTGCATCCGATGTTGCAACGTCTCACTACATTGCGAGTTTGGTTGACCCCCAGGAGGATGCAGCAACATCGGCTTCATTGTCTCCAGCAGCAGAGATGCAGATAGTGCTGTACTCGCGAGTTCTACAGTTTGCATTTGTAGAATCCAGTGAGGCAGATTTTATGCTACGCGAGGCAGACGTGGGCCACCTCCACATGTCAGAGGCCGTTCACACCGACCTGCAGGAGCATGTACTGATGATGCAGCGGGAGATGATGGCAGCGCGTGAGCGATTCTCAGAGGAGGGGAGCATCCCTACTATCGGCATGAGCATTCAGCCACCGGCATCTGGCACACCCAAACTCGGGGAGGATCTTGTAGCAGCTCTGGGTATGATGTCAGTTGGAGACACTACCACAGGAGAGTTGAGCGTGCCTTCAGTATCTTCCATCATCGTTCCTGTCGACTCCGTCATCGCTCTTCCTTCTGCTGCTGCCATCACGCACCTTCATCCACCCCACTCAGCTACTCCATCGTCACTTTCGTCCATGAGTGGTGACCCGGTTCGTCGCTCCAGCCCTCCTCCTCTGGCCGTACACCCTTGTGCCTCAGGGTATGCTATCCCGCATCGAAGGCCAGCTCCGCCACTTCATCCACGCACACGTGCTGCTCACCCATTCCCTTTCCTCCGGAATACACAAATGCATCGCGGTACATTGGAGACAAGAGAGACTGTGAGTTGGGACCCTTGGCAGTCACGCGAGGACTGGTACACCCCACGTGATGCAGCTACGACGTAAGGAGTCGTAGCCGGAGACACCACTTCGTCTTTATGGGAGGGAGCCGACTCGTACATGATAGGGGGAGCTATCTCGATATGATGCAGAGACCACATGATTCATCGCCCATGATCTGTTCAGCTACGGCATCAGCATCTCCGTTGAGGACATCGCCACCAGGTTCATCTGCCCAGGGGGAGTGTTGTGTGGACCTCGACCTGACGCGATGTTATGGGAGATGCATGGCGAGGGGTCCATACTCTGCTATGAGCATACTACAACCGCACTCTATTGGTTGACACCCGG
This sequence comes from Penium margaritaceum, assembly GCA_023375785.1. Taxonomy (NCBI): domain Eukaryota; kingdom Viridiplantae; phylum Streptophyta; class Zygnematophyceae; order Desmidiales; family Peniaceae; genus Penium; species Penium margaritaceum. The sequence goes on along the minus strand of SZWC01034338.1, from coordinate 2,836 downwards.
ACACTTGGGCGGTTGCACCAGTGTCACGAGGAGACCATGGAGTCGTGTGTCATGGTGTGTGGCCATACTACGTGTGGCATGTGCATGCCAGCTGGTTTGCTCATATAGGTCGAGATCAAGACACGTGGTGAGGTACACCCGTGTTACAAGGAGACCCTCTATGATCATATGTGTTGGTTGATGATGCTATTTTGGTCCGCATACGGACACCTGTTGGATTACTCGTAGTGGTCGAGACCCGGGCACTGGTACCGCCAGTGTCACGAGGAGACCATTTTGTAGTCTGACATGTGTATGATGTGCATTAGACTGGTGTGTGTGCGTATGCATCACTCCTCTCATGTTTGAGACCGAGAAACTTGGTGGGATGTGCCAATGTCTAGGGAGACCTTAGATGGGTAGGAGATGAGTGTGTGTGTGGTTCACAGGTGTAGATTGTGGTTCGACATACGTTGTTGTTCCATGCCTTCGTTCATTTGTTCTCGCGGACGGTTATGTCAGCCAGGGGGAGTGTTGGTTTGTGTGGCTTCCACCCGTCTTGATTGACGGTGATGCATTATCCATATACCCACGTTGGCGGTATATGATAGAGGAGGGCGTGACAACACGACGGGCCTCCAGACTGTACCGAGATATCTCCAGCACCTACGACAGCGCCGGCGAGACGCGGGCGATGCGTTCCGGCAGCCCTCTGGGCTTGTCGGGAGCTAGGAGAGTTTTCTCGGTGGGTTGAGACCCGCGCACTCGGTGGACTGTACCAGTGCGACGAGGAGACCCGGTGGCTGTACTAGCACTTTCGATGTTCGGAAAGCCGTGTGTGATGTCTGGACGTTGATTTTGAGATTTTCTGGCACTGCTCCTATTTTCTTAGTGGTCGAGACCTGGGCACTCGAAGAGCTCTTCCGATGCCTTGAGAAGACCACCGTTATTGTTTTTGTGGTGTACGCAGTGTGTTCTCCCCACTGAATCGTTTGGGCTCAGCGGGGGTGACGGGGCCTGGGGCGGCTAGCTGCCGGCGCCCCTACTTAAGCCCGCTAGGGGTTCATTTGTATTCTCTCCTTGTTCTTTTGTATTCAGCGTTCCAGACTCAGCCAAATTCCTGCCCTCTTGCATCGCACTCACACATAGAGCTCATGTTCGTTTTTGCATGGGCCTGCATGCCCTAAATCATTTTCAATTACTGTACTGTCCTTCACTTTCGTTCACAATTTGAAACCGAATTTAGTGATTCTTACTTTCACCTAAAAAATGGCATTTTTTAATTACTGGGGTGGTCGCCCATCCTTGTCTATGATTTAATCATGGGCCTTTGCTTTCGCCCACTGATCAAGACCAAGCACGCACTTTGTGCTTTGGCCGCTCGAACTTCGCTCTGTGAGGTTTGAGTGTTCGAGTCGTGGACGTTGGTAGCCGCCAGATTGCGCTTCGCAATCTGACGGCTGTCTGCGGCAGGTGCTCCAACGCTCGATGCGAAGCAAAAACAGAGAGGGTCGAGCTCTACTTAAGGAAAACAACCAAGAAACATGCTGAGCGAATTTTGAAACAACTGGACAGGATTTTTAAGAGTGATACTCGAAAGGACTTAGGAATTAATAAGGTGATGCATGGGCGAATAAAAATAATGTGTTTGCACAAAAGTAAGATCCAGTACGGTACGCTGACAGCCCAAACAGCCTTTACGTTCATGGGACAACCGCCGGCCCTCGTGGGCGACGACTCTAACCTCTTCAGCGACTAAGGTTGCCCACCCTAGGACTTTCAAGATTTCCAACCTCATTTTGCACAATTGCCGGCGCTCACAACCACAGCAATTGGCGCGGTGGACTCGTGGGTGCAAAACGGGCTCTTGGGATCAAGCGCGACAGTACACTATGCTAGCAGGGCCATCTGATGCGCCAACAAGCCCCCTGGAGCGACAATAAGGCCCCCCTAAGGCGCTGGAACCGTCCAGGGTGCAGCAGGGGTGAGCTGAGCCGCATAGCCACCTTTTTAGGGCGCTCAAACTTGCCGTCTCAGAGGAAGACCGCCGCTGACAAGGCACGAGCTGGCCCCGGGAGCAGAATTTTAAAATTCCGTCATGACCTCAAAACAGCTCCGTTTCTTGATCCGGTTTTTTTTTTTGGGTGAAATAGCTCAGATACCATTAAAACGCAAAGTGTGACTCTCATCTGCCTGTCGTTTGAAAGAAAAACAACCATCCGCCCGTCGTTCGGAAGAAGAGAAACCATCCGCCCATCGTTCGGAAGAAGAGAAACCATCCATGCGTCGCTCTCCACAAAAGCAACTATCCACCCATGGTACTTTCACTTATCATGGACTACCGGTACCTGCGTTATATGTGTTGCACGTTGGACACGCTGTTGCTTTTTTTCTTCTGAACTCGATTTTCGCTTTTCGTTTCCGTAGTCCGTACAATGAGACGTTGCATGGCCTTCAATCTGACTCTACATGTGTACACATATCTACTAAAATGATTGGTTTGACGGTCCGCTCCATCACGAACGGAAGGGGTATTTGCTTCTCCTTAAGAATACAGCTCTTCCCGTGGCTTCAACGATACTTCATGTATGCCATGATGACGTTACGCACACACGTAAACAATGCGATGGATTAAACACAGCCTGCATACGTAGATGTGTGCCAGACTTTTGGACCTGCATGTGCGGAAATGGAGGCACTCCAGTCAGCTCCGTCCCCTGTCGCACGAGTGTACTTCATGCGGATTGGCTGCATAACCCATCCATGTACGTTGTAATGGACCCTGACATGCATTGGCAGAATTCAGATTCAGCGTGAGCATGGACGCAAGATAGCGACGGCCCACCTCCCCCCCCCC
>SZWC01034337.1:0-16111 GCA_023375785.1 Penium margaritaceum | reverse complement strand
AGCAGTAGCGCATCAGGAGACTTCCCTCGCTGCAGCAATCATTGCATCACCACCATCTTCCCTCCTGCTGTCACCCTCATCCACCTCCATCACTACCTCATCTTCCTCCTCCTCTTCGACCCCCTCTACACCCACGCAGACACAGGGCATTGCAGCAGCTGCCCAGGGGAAGAAGAAGAATAGGAGGCGCGGATCGGGTCAGCAGCAGCCATCATCCAGTGGTAGCAGTGGCCGTTCCGTGCACTACTATAACTATGGAGGCGCCCATCGCTACACCGAGTACCAGCAGCCGCTTGACTAGGCGCGCATCACTCGTGGGCTTCAGGCTGCCCATGCTTCTCACACCGCATCTGGCACGTCGCCCGCACACTCCTCTGGACGCGCGGCAGCCACGACTGCAGCTGTTCCTGCGACCTCACCAGCGAGCAGCAGTGATCGAGACCCACGCGACCGCACCATCGCCTGGAGCTTCGTCATCTTCTGGCTCTTCGCTTTCAGGGAGGTGCGAGTGTGTTGTCATCGTTGAGTGGGTCAGAGACTGCTTGTTCGTCCGTCCTCGTGACTCGTGATGACACGTGTGGGGGAGCACAGTCCACATGTGATGATGATGGGCTTGAATGCACTGACTAGATTCATGAGTCTCACCTTTGTGATGTACGTCGTTCCTTCCCACTGACGAATCAGCGTCCCTCTGATACCGAGTGTTCCATTACTTGTTATACAGTGACACCCACCAGTCGTGACTCCGGTGGCACTTGGATCATCGACTCCGGTGCCACCCATCACATGACGTGTCGTCGTAGTGACTTTGTGGTACTTGGTCCTGTCACGACTGTCCATTCTGTTGGTATGGGCTCTGGTCAGTCCTTGCCGGTCCACGGAGTTGGGGTTGTATGCTTTGATGGTCCGTCTGGCCCCTTGTATCTCTCCGACGTGCTGTTTGTGCCAGATCTTGAGCTCAGTCTGCTGTCTGTGCGTGCCTGCATATGGGTCTCTCCGTTGAGCATACCGCTGATTCAGCGACTATGACTGCTCTTGACACCCGTAGCATTGTCCTGCGTGCTTCAGTTATAGATGATTTGTATCGCATTACTCGGCCCTTCTCCCCTTGCTCTCCCTCCACCTCTGGTCGCATTTTTGTCACTGGTGTTCTATCCCCAAAACACCAGTGGTTGNTGGCTCGTGATGGTTGAGCGTCAGACTCGCCACACGCTCCATATTTTTCGCTCGGATCGTGGCGGCGAGTTCCACGGCGAGATGGACTCCTTTGCTGAGCACGGCATTTTTCACCAGGTCTCTGCTCCTCCTACCCCACAGCAGAAAGGTGTATCTGAGCGCTGGAACCGCACCATGGAGGATGCGGTTCGCGCCATGTGGTCCGAGTGCGGTCTCCCAGAGTCCTTCGCCTTTGAGGGCTTTGCCTACATGACTTGGGTCTGGAACCGCCTCCCGCACGGTCCGCTTCCGGATCATGTTACACCGTACGAGCTCTGGTTTGGCCACCGTGCTGATCTTCGTCTCACTTGCGTCTGGGGTTCCCTGGCCTCCGTGTAGTACACCGAGGATCAGCAGGGGTCCAAGGTCTCCCCTCGGGGTCGCTTGTGTGCCTTCATCGGCATCTCCCCGCGGTCGAAGGCCTGGCGCTTTTGGGACCCCACTCGCCCTCGTGTCATTGAGTACAGTGACGCGCTGTTTTTTGACTCACTCACATACCGTGATCTGAATCTGATCATAGCCCTCTCTGCCGCTCATGTCCCTTTGTGTGAGGGTCCTCGGCAGATGGGGGAGACTTCTCCGCCAGCGACCATTCCTCGTCAGGCTGATGTGTCCGCTCGAACACATGATCCAGCACTTGATGATCCGGCTATCATTGCCGTCGGTCGAGAGATCCCGCCTGTTCAGCCTGTTTCAAACCCCACAGGTACCGCTGCTCTCATGCCTCCTCCTGCACCATCACTTGTGTCCACTGGCACCCCTGTTCTGGCGTCAGACCCAGTCCAGCCCACTCCTGTCCCTACGTCGGCTGACACTCCTGTCTCAGTGTCCGGGCCAGCCTTGCCTGCTGTCACACCCAGCTTTGTGTCCCCCACACACGCATCTCCTTGCACGGCCTCTCCGGCTGCCTCGTCTCAGCCCTCACCAGCTGTGGCCGTACTTGTCCCTGTGGTCGTACCTGTTGCTTAGCCTGAGGTGCGCCCCTCGACCTCCGGTTACTCCCGTGAGCCCGGTGGCCGCCTTCGACCACTGGATTCCGGAGCTCAGTGAGCGTCGGGTCCCGGACCCAGGCGTTCCTCTCGCAGCATTGCGAGCGGTGATCCATGCACAAAGGCCTTAGGCCTGAGTGTCCGCACTGAGCTTTTAGAAGTACACCCAGCATGCCCCATAGGGCACGACCTGGTCACTCGTGAGATCCACATCGCCTATGACGCAGCAGCTGATCTCGTGGCCGTCAGGCCTGACACTGAGGCGTGTGCACTTGCCACGCAGAGTTCCCCCTCTATGGCGCCTGACCCGGGCATATTGAGGGAGGCTTTCTCATCGCAGGATGCTGATGCCTGGCGAGTTGCTTGCGAGGATGAGCTTCGTGCTATCCGAGAGCACAGAGTCTACGAGCTTGTCCACCTTCCCCCTGGGAGGAAGNGTCTGGCCCCTTGTATCTCTCCGACGTGCTGTTTGTGCCAGATCTTGAGCTCAGTCTGCTGTCTGTGCGTGCCTGCATATGGGTCTCTCCGTTGAGCATACCGCTGATTCAGCGACTATGACTGCTCTTGACACCCGTAGCATTGTCCTGCGTGCTTCAGTTATAGATGATTTGTATCGCATTACTCGGCCCTTCTCCCCTTGCTCTCCCTCCACCTCTGGTCGCATTTTTGTCACTGGTGTTCTATCCCCAAAACACCAGTGGTTGCTTCACCGTCGTCTTTGTCACGTGGGCTCCGACACTGTGTCGAAGCTCATTCGGACACAGCCTGCTCTCGGTCTTGACGTGGCTTCTTTTGAGAAGCCACCCAAGACCGACTGTCTGTTTTGCACTCAGGGGAAGATGCACCAATACACTTACCCAGATTTGCGTTCCCGAGCACTGAGGCCTCTCGAGTTGGTCCACTCGGACCTGCTCGGTCCTCTCCCGGTCGAGTCCCTGCCCGAGATGGGCCGGTATGTTCTGACGCTTACTGATGACTTCACCCGGATGTGGTGGGTCTACAGTCTGCGTCAGAAGAGCAACGCCGCCCTTGCGGTTTGGCTCTGGCTCGTGATGGTTGAGCGTCAGACTCGCCACACGCTCCATATTTTTCGCTCGGATCGTGGCGGCGAGTTCCACGGCGAGATGGACTCCTTTGCTGAGCACGGCATTTTTCACCAGGTCTCTGCTCCTCCTACCCCACAGCAGAAAGGTGTATCTGAGCGCTGGAACCGCACCATGGAGGATGCGGTTCGCGCCATGTGGTCCGAGTGCGGTCTCCCAGAGTCCTTCGCCTTTGAGGGCTTTGCCTACATGACTTGGGTCTGGAACCGCCTCCCGCACGGTCCGCTTCCGGATCATGTTACACCGTACGAGCTCTGGTTTGGCCACCGTGCTGATCTTCGTCTCGCTTGCGTCTGGGGTTCCCTGGCCTCCGTGTAGTACACCGAGGATCAGCAGGGGTCCAAGGTCTCCCCTCGGGGTCGCTTGTGTGCCTTCATCGGCATCTCCCCGCGGTCGAAGGCCTGGCGCTTTTGGGACCCCACTCGCCCTCGTGTCATTGAGTCCAGTGACGCGCTGTTTTTTGACTCACTCACATACCGTGATCTGACTTTGATCACAGCCCTCTCTNTGTCCCTACGTCGGCTGACACTCCTGTCTCAGTGTCCGGGCCAGCCTTGCCTGCTGTCACACCCAGCTTTGTGTCCCCCACACACGCATCTCCTTGCACGGCCTCTCCGGCTGCCTCGTCTCAGCCCTCACCAGCTGTGGCCGTACTTGTCCCTGTGGTCGTACCTGTTGCTTAGCCTGAGGTGCGCCCCTCGACCTCCGGTTACTCCCGTGAGCCCGGTGGCCGCCTTCGACCACTGGATTCCGGAGCTCAGTGAGCGTCGGGTCCCGGACCCAGGCGTTCCTCTCGCAGCATTGCGAGCGGTGATCCATGCACAAAGGCCTTAGGCCTGAGTGTCCGCACTGAGCTTTTAGAAGTACACCCAGCATGCCCCATAGGGCACGACCTGGTCACTCGTGAGATCCACATCGCCTATGACGCAGCAGCTGATCTCGTGGCCGTCAGGCCTGACACTGAGGCGTGTGCACTTGCCACGCAGAGTTCCCCCTCTATGGCGCCTGACCCGGGCATATTGAGGGAGGCTTTCTCATCGCAGGATGCTGATGCCTGGCGAGTTGCTTGCGAGGATGAGCTTCGTGCTATCCGAGAGCACAGAGTCTACGAGCTTGTCCACCTTCCCCCTGGGAGGAAGGCGATTCAGGTCAAGCGGGTCTTTCGCAAGAAGGTGAAGCCGGATGGCTCATAGGAACGCTACAAGGCCCGCTTGGTCGTCAAGGGGTACTCTCAGATTGAGGGAGTTGATTACACTGACACCTTTGCCCGTGTTGGCCGCATGACCTCAGCTCGAGCTCTGTTCGGTGTAGTGGCTCAGCATGACCGGGAACTGCACCAGATGGATGTGAACAACGTGTTCCTCCATGGCTCTCTGGATGAAGAGATCTACGTGGCTCAGCCACTCGGCTTTGAGGATGGTGACAAGGTCTGGTGCTTGCGCAAGTCCTTGTACGGCCTCAAGCAGTCTCCACAGTATTGGAACCGGGAGATCACTGGCACCTTGACTCACGCAGGATACGTACAGAGCGAGGCAGACCCCTCGCTCTTCATCCTACCGACACCCGAGCGGTTCACCGCCATCCTGGTCTATGTTGATGACCTTCTGATTGCGTCTCCGTCCGTGGAGGCCGTGAAGGAGGCCAAGGCTGTCCTGCAGACTGCCTACAGGATGAAGGACCTCGGTCCTGCATCGGTGTTTCTTGGTATGGAGATCGTGCGCGATCGCAGACATCAGACACTGTTGCTGCATCAAGCCCGATACCCACGAGTCGTGGGGGAGCGCTTCAGCGATCTCCTTGGTGCAGTGCCATCCGCTTCCACACCTCTTACACCCGATGGGCAGGATGCCCTGAAGGTGGATGATCCTACACAGCTGGGGGAGACAGTGGACGTGACCTTGTACCTCCGTCTCATCGGATCTCTGATGTACATGGCCACCACCACGCGTCCTGACATCGCGTTCGCCATCAACCTCCTCGCTCAGTTCTCGCAGGCTCCACGTGCGAGAGCCCTTCACGTGGCTGTGCGAGTGGTACGGTACGTGGTCTCCATGCCGTACCTCGGACTTTGCTTTCGTCGGCAGTGATCGGTGATCCTTGACGGCTACATTGACAATGACTGGGCTTGGAGTCCTGATGGGCGCAATCATATTGGCTACGTGTTTCTGCTCGGTGGTACCACTTTGTCTTGGCAAAGCGGGAAGCAGGGCTGCATTGCACGTAGCTTATCAGAGACAGAGTATGTTGCTTAAGGCACAGGGGCTGCTGAGGCAGTATGGCTGCAACGCCTGTTTCTTGAGCTTGTGCAGTCAGTACCCACCATTGTGCTGCATTGCGACAACCAGAGTGCTCTCGCCATTGCGGAGAACTCTGGTGTTTTTCATGCTCGCACAAAGCACATTGCGGTTGAGCATCACTTTGTTCCTGATCTGGTGGAGCGACGCGTGATCTCCATCATGTTGGTTGGTACTGACACGCAGCGTGCTGACTTCTTGACGAAGGCACTTGCTCGCGGAAAGTTCTCGTGGCCATTCGTTCTGTTGGGCTTTGCCCCGTGCGTGAGAGTGGTTGAGTGTGGGATGTTCGTTTGCGTCTCATTTGTTTGTGTTACTCACTATTGTGTTCATACCAGTGTTGCACGCGTATGGACATGCGTACCATCGGGTCATAGGGAAGTGTTGTGCTTTGTGCTGTTCCTGTACGGTTTACTATGACCACTCGGCCGTGTCCATACTCGTGCAGATGCCTGAGGCGGGCGGCCCTGGTGACACCGGTGCTACGACAGGCGGCGGGCTACCAGCTTGGAGCTGGCCGACCACTGCACCAGAGCCCCAGATGCCACCGGGACTCTTTGTTATGTCTTCTACATCTTGCAGGCGTCTTTCGGCAGACTAGCCATGAGGCCTATTTGCATGTTTTTGCATTGTATGCTCACTGTGTGTTGATGGATGCATGCATGTGACCAGTCGTAGCATCCGTCTTTTAATTCTGCACGTCTAGGTTCAGACGGCGTAGTATTCTGACATGTGTGCACAGAGTTACGGCCAAAACAGTGGTTTTGGGCCGGATTTAGGACAGCTCTTGGACTGCGGCGTGCGACACCCGCCGTGCGCCGCGGCAGGTATTTATGCCTTGGACCTGTCATTTTTCATCTCTCTCTGCATATGCTATATTGAAGCATTCCGACACTGTGCCTTGTGTCTCCTAGCCAAACCCTTGCCGTTGCGCGTACGACCTGTGACTGTCGTCACCGTCTGATCAGGCACTGACGCCCGGTCAGCGGCTGTGTTGCTAGGAAACTTCTATGCACTTTCTCACAAGAAGTGGCATTTTATACCCACTGATATAGGCTTNTTTAGGACAGCTCTTGGACTGCCGCGTGCGACACCCGCCGTGCGCCGCGGCAGGTATTTATGCCTTGGACCTGTCATTTTTCATCTCTCTCTGCATATGCTATATTGAAGCATTCCGACACTGTGCCTTGTGTCTCCTAGCCAAACCCTTGCCGTTGCGCGTACGACCTGTGTCTGTCGTCACCGTCTGATCAGGCACTGACGCCCGGTCAGCGGCTGTGTTGCTAGGAAACTTCTATGCACTTTCTCACAAGAAGTGGCATTTTATANTCATCTCTCTCTGCATATGCTATATTGAAGCATTCCGACACTGTGCCTTGTGTCTCCTAGCCAAACCCTTGCCGTTGCGCGTACGACCTGTGACTGTCGTCACCGTCTGATCAGGCACTGACGCCCGGTCAGCGGCTGTGTTGCTAGGAAACTTCTATGCACTTTCTCACAAGAATTGGCATTTTATACCCACTGATATAGGCTTTCCAGAACACCAAAGCATGCCAGATTTGGAGGTTCCTAGCAGATTCTATGGCTTCTAGAGTGTCTATTGGTAGGCTGTCCTTTTTCCCTCCTAGGAAGGCATCCCTTCCCTCCTCTAGAAGCTTCTGCCCCTTCCTAGATTCCTCAGCTTGCTTCTAGTAGGAGGGAAGGTGTCCTGAATACCGAGACACCTCTAGATGCCTTGTAGGACAAGTCACCCCTTGTAGAAGGTGCCACCTTCCTGGACCCTCACCTGGCCTTTTAGAAACTTAAAGAGGAACTCTAGAGGTTGAGCTAGCTTCCTAGCATCCATTTTCCACCTCCCTTGAGGCAGGGCAGAATTTCATCTTGTGGGACTTGAACCCGGGCCCCTGCCTCTAGAGGTGGATACCATTAACCACTAAGCCACTAAGGCTTGTCTTTTTGGTGTTCCTTTTTGGAGTCACTCTTGCCATGGTGAGGAGCATCACTCCAACAGCCAGTACCTCACCAATGACCTCCACGACTTCCTCAAGAATTGCGGGATCGGACACAAGGTGACACCACCCGCAACAGCGGAGATAAATGGCATAACTAAGCTTGCCAACTGCACACTTATGGAGCATGTCCTTACCATGCTCAAGGACGCCAAGCTCCCGAAAAAAAATTTGGGCGGAGGCAGTCAACACCGCCGTGTACCTGAAAAACCGGAGCCCAACACGCACTATGCCGCTGATGACGCCAGAGGAGGCGTGGACGAGATGCAAGCCTTCTGCCATGCATCTTATGGTGATTGTGTGCAGCTCATTTGTTTATCTACCTACTGTTAACCACAACAAACTGGATGCCAAGGGTCTGCAGGCTACCTTCCTTTGCTACGAAACCATGGGATACCAGCCGTGCAAACTCGCTGCGTGCAAGATTTTCTGCAGCTGTGACGTGGTTTTCAAGGAGGTCGTGAAGGGCTGGACATGTAGCCCTATGGAAGCAATAAGGGTTCCACCGGCTCTTGAGTCAGTGGGAGCCAAAGAGCCTGCACGTGAAGAGGAGTGTGCAAAAAGTAGTGGTAACTGGGCAGCAGAGGAAGCTGAGGAGGCAAAGCAGCATGCGACCAAAGTAGAGAAGGAGGAGGGGCTGAGCAAGCAGCAAGAGCTACCACGGAGGTCTGCACGCCTCAACCGTGGTGCAAATTGTCCCGTGGAGCTGCTGTGGCGATCCGAGTGCCTTGTATGCAAACAGAGGCCACTGGAGGAGCTTCTGAACATGTTCAGAAGCTCCTCTTCTTCACTGGAGTCTTCTGACCTCAAGCTCCTCTTCCCCATTGTCGCCAATGACCCAACAACATTCAGCACAGCCATGTGCAGTAACGATGTAGAAGGTTGACATGTTGCAGCAGATGATGACTACAATGCACTTTTGAAGAAGGAGACCTTGACTCTGGAGAAAGCTCCACTTGGTAGCCACTTGCTCTTGCCGCTACCATGGACTAGGAAGTGTACAAGATTGATGCAACGTGTGCATTTCTAAATGGTGACCTTGAGGAGGATGTGTACATGGAGCAGCCGGAGGGGTATGTGGTGGAAGGGCAGGAGGACCATATGTGCAAGGATGTGAAGGCACTCTACGGACTGAAGCATGTGCCGCTTGCACGGTACCCAAACATTGATAAGCAGCTGGCTAGCCTTGGTTCTGTGCGCAACGAGGCACATAATGTGGTCTATGGGCGTACATAGGAAAAAAGCTGTAATCATCCTGCTGTGTGTTTATGACTTGCTTAAAGCCTTTGACAAAAAGTCTCTCCTTCAAAGTTATAAGGAGTCCCTTGCAGCCAGGATTGACATGAAGGAAATGGGGGAGCTGAGCTACTACCTGGGTCTCCAGGTGAAGCCTGATCAAGCAGCAGCAGACCTTGGAGCTGTTGCACAGCACTTACACCAGCAACATCATCAAGTGCTTCAACATGGAAGGTGCATGGAAGGTGGTAACACTGTTGGAAGTGGAAATGAAGATTAGCATCATGCAGGCTCCTCATGGAAAGCAACATATCAACCGCATGGAGGCGGTACCATACCAAGCAGCAGTTGGGAGCCTCATGTATGCAGCCGCCGGCACGAGCCTCAACATTACCCAAGAAGTGGGAGTAGTGAGAAAGTTCTGTGTTGATCCGAGTGTGCCACATTGGGAGGCGGTTAATATTTTGCTACGCTACCTCGACAGCCGCAGCAGCATTGGCCTCACCCTAAATGGCAACAACAACCCCATCCTCATCTGTTATAGCGACGCAGATTAGGGCACAGATCTGGAAACAAGGAGATCAACCAGTGGTTTTGTGTTTTTTTCTTGGAGGAGCAGCAATCAGCTGGAGGAGAAAGAAGTAGGAGTGTGTTTCTCTCTCCTCCACCGTGGTAGAGTACATCATTTTGAGTGAAGTAGCAAAGGAAGGAGTGTTGCTGCATGAACCGTTGGCAAGGCATGGATAGCCGCAAACAACTGCAACAACCATCTACTATGACAACATGAGCGGCATCGCCCTCGTGAACAACGCAGCGTTCAACGCCAGTACCAAGCACATCGACCTATGCTACCACTTCATCTACGAGCTCGTGGCAAAGGAGGTGGTGCATATCAAGCATGATGCTGGCAGATTTCCTGGCCAAGACACTTGAAGCACATTGCTTTCAGCAGTTTAGGGCACATTGTGGACTATTGTGATTTTAACTCGCACAACTTGGGAGAATCAGTTTGCAAGGAGGGGAGATTTTGGGATTTGTAAACCTTTCCATGAAGACCTGCGATTTATAGTTATGGAAGGAAAGTAAAATAATGGGGGGTGTGTGTAGTGTAAAGCCGCAATGCTGCTTCTCATAAGTGACAATGAACAGCGGCAATCACAAGCCGCAAGCTTTGGATGCACTCCAGAGAAGGAGGTAATAGATGAAGCGTGCCAAAAAGTGACCAAAGTGGGTTGCTCAATAAGAATCATCAGGCTCCACAGATTCACAGAGGATATCTTCCTTGTTCTGTAGAAATTTACAGAACTTGATTTGGAGTCCGTTTGTGGGAGATGCATTTTCTCGGCTTGGTGGCAGTGGGTCAACTTCAAGTGACGGCTTTTACAGTACCAGCACCAATGACGGCCAGAACTATTGGGCAGGGAGGCTTAAATTGGCCTTCAAGGTAGAACGTTGGCAGGAGGACCTTCAGGGAGCTTNAACTTGATTTGGAGTCCGTTTGTGGGAGATGCATTTTCTCGGCTTGGTGGCAGTGGGTCAACTTCAAGTGACGGCTCTTACAGTACCAGCACCAATGACGGCCAGAACTATTGGGCAGGGAGGCTTAAATTGGCCTTCAAGGTAGAACGTTGGCAGGAGAACCTTCAGGGAGCTTCAAGGAAGGTCCCAATCAACATTATTGGTTGTGCACATGGCAGGGATGGTAATTCTTTTCTGTCAGGGTGTGACTGCCGCTCATCCCGCAAGGCTAGGTGTGTGCTAGGTGGTGAAATTTGACCGGGTGGCTCTTCCAACTCCATGTGCCGAATGGAGCATACAATTGTTGTTAGAAATCAGTGCTAGCTCGATTTCTCATCCATGAGCCAAACCGGCGATTTGCTCTCTCTACACAACTTCACACGCTTCCGTTCTTCTATCTCTACAACTTGCAACTTGTCTCTGAGACACAATTGGTCCTGCCTAGCGGCTCTTGGTGAGCCTGAAAACCTCCCTGAGGGCTGCATTAGTTTCTATCAACTGTATCAGAGCTAGAACAAAGCCTTGCCTCGTCCTTGAGGCATCCCTTGCACNCCATGTGCCGAATGGAGCATACAATTGTTGTTAGAAATCAGTGCTAGCTCGATTTCTCATCCATGAGCCAAACCGGCGATTTGCTCTCTCTACACAACTTCACACGCTTCCGTTTTTCTATCTCTACAACTTGCAACTTGTCTCTGAGACACAATTGGTCCTGCCTAGCGGCTCTTGGTGAGCCTGAAAACCTCCCTGAGGGCTGCATTAGTTTCTATCAACCGTATCAGAGCTAGAACAAAGCCTTGCCTCGTCCTTGAGGCATCCCTTGCACACTGGTGTGTGAGAGAGGCTGCTTGTTGGCCAAGGTNGAGCTTCAAGGAAGGTCCCAATCAACATTATTGGTTGTGCACATGGCAGGGATGGTAATTCTTTTCTGTCAGGGTGTGACTGCCGCTCATCCCGCAAGGCTAGGTGTGTGCTAGGTGGTGAAATTTGACCGGGTGGCTCTTCCAACTCCATGTGCCGAATGGAGCATACAATTGTTGTTAGAAATCAGTGCTAGCTCGATTTCTCATCCATGAGCCAAACCGGCGATTTGCTCTCTCTACACAACTTCACACGCTTCCGTTTTTCTATCTCTACAACTTGCAACTTGTCTGTGAGACACAATTGGTCCTGCCTAGCGGCTCTTGGTGAGCCTGAAAACCTCCCCGAGGGCTGCATTAGTTTCTATCAACTGTATCAGAGCTAGAACAAAGCCTTGCATCGTCCTTGAGGCATCCCTTGCACACTGGTGTGTGAGAGAGGCTGCTTGTTGGCCAAGGTTATAGTCAACATGGCAACGTCCGCTTTGATGTTGGCTGGCGTCAACATCGCCAAGTTTTAAGGCAAGAATTTCTTCAGCTGGAGCTACAACATGACAATTGTGCTGATGGAGAAGGGACTCTGGAGCCACGTGAGTGGGGCTGACTCTGTTGAAACTTCCCTCTCCGCTGCTGAGGCCATACCCAACGCGAGAAGCGGGATCGCGGCCTCGCCACCATCTACCTCCACCTTGCTGAATGGCAGCAATTCCTTGTCCGTCGCATCCTCACCTCAAAAGAGGTTTGGAACAAGCTTTTGTCCATCAATGCTTCCAAGAAAAATCCTCATGAGCATAAAGCTGTTTTTTCGTTTTCACATGGTGAAGATGGATGAGTCGGGCTCCATGAACGATTATCTCAACATGGTGAAAACTTTGGCTAACCAGCTTGCTCCAATTGCGGACACTTTCATGGAATGTATTCTCATGCAATCTATTCTCTCTGGCCTTCATAGCAGCTACACTCCTCTCATTGTCGCCAAAGACAAGCAAGCTCTCACTCGATGACATGGAGGAGAGCCTGCTATTCGAGGAGGAGCTTCGCAAGGAGGGAGAAGGGAGAAGCGGACTGGACGTAGCCCTCGTCACCAACATGAGGCACGAGGGTGGTGCTGCATCAACCAATGGTAGCAGAGGTGGAGGGAAGAAGAAGGAAAAGTGCCACTACTGCAAGAAGCCAGGCCATTGGCACGTGAATGCCGAAAGAAAAAGGCATACCTTGCGACCGGGGTGGGAGCAGGAAAACAGTCCAACGCCTCCGCCAACACCGCTGATTAGGAGCACCATCCTGCTCTGCATGTCTCCACCAACTCTAGGTTTTTCTTATCATCGACTCGGGAGCCACTCGCCACATGACCTGTCTCCGGGAGTGGTTTGTTGTCTACACTGCTATTGAACCTCGCCGAGGATACATTGGTGACAATCATGTGCAGATGGCGGTGGGAGAGGGTGAGATTATCTTCTATGCTTCTGTCCAGGGGAAGCACATGGAATGTTGTGTGGAAGGGGTGCTCCATGCTTCGGTTCTGGGAGCTAAGCTCCTCTTTGTTTCCTCTCTCATCTTCACAGGCCTACAGGTCCGCTTTGAGAATGGTGGCTACACCATCTCAGCACGTGCAACCAGGTGCTTGCAAAGGAGGACAACAACGATGGCATCTACCATATTTCTGTGGCATCAGAGAAGGGAGCTGCCTTAGCAGCTACTGAATGAGTGGAAGAAAAGAACATCGGCCTCTGGCATCGCCGGCTTGGACACCTCGGCTTCAGGGCAATCATCTCCATGATACAGATAGTGCACGGCCTGTAGGTGAAGAGGGTGAAGGAGCCCGGTGCGTCGGCATGCAAAAGCTCTATGGAAGGGAAGCAAGCCCGCTCTCCATTCTCAAAGGAGGGAAAGGTGGCCACCGAGTTTCTCTTTCTCGTGCACTCTGATGTGTGTGGTCCTATGCCATCACATTCCGTGTCTGGCGAGCTGTACTTTCTCACGTTCATTGATGAAAATTCATTGAAGACAAGGGTGTTATTTCTCGCTGGGAAGGATGAGTGTTTTGACGCATTCAAGGCATGGTTGGCTGCTGTACAGAATGAGAGTGGTAAGCGTTTGAAGGTGCTTTGCACCAACAGCGGAGGCAAGTACCTCTCCAATTGAATCTGCGACTTTCCTCACAACCACGAGAGCTGACACAAGCTCACGCTACTCAAAACACCTCTGATGAATGACGTGGCTGAGTGTGCCGACGGCACACTCATGGAGTGTGTTCACAGCATGCTCAAGGATGCCAGGCTCTGGCCAACATTTTGGGCGGAGGCAGTCAACCCCGCCGTGTACCTGAAAAACCAGATTCCGACACGCGCCGTGCCACTGATGATTCTGGAGGAGGCGTGGACGGGATGCAAGCGTACTGCCATGCACCTAGAGGTGCTCGGGTGCGGCGCAATTGTCAATGTGCTTGCCATTAATCACAACAAGCTGGATGCCAAGGGTATGAAGGCTACCTTCCTTGGCTACGACACCATGGGAAACCAGCTGTACAGCCTCACTGCCGCGCACAAGATTGTCCGCAGCCGTGACGTGGTATTCAAGGAGGATGCGAAAGGCTTGACATGGAGCCCTATGGTAGCAGTCACGGTTGCACCGGCTCTTGAGCCAGTGAAAGCCAAAGAGCCTACAGCTGGAGAGGAGTGTGCAGAAGGGAGTGGTGACGGGGCAGCAGAGGGAGATGAGGAGGAAAAGCAGCTGGGAACCGAAGCAGAGGAGTAGCCGAGCAAGCAGCAACAGCTGCCACAGAGGTCTGCACCCCTCAATTCTGATGCAGATGGTTCAGTAGAGCCGTTATGGTAATCCGAGAACCTCACAAGAAAACAGAGGCCAAAAGAGGAGCTGCTGAACATGTGCAGTTTTCCACCTTCACAGGAGTCTTCTGACCTCAAGCTCCTCTTCCTCACCATCACCGATGACCCAACGGCATTCAGCAAATCCATGCACCATGACGATGCAGCAGAATGGTGTGTTGCAGTAGACAAGGAATACAAGGCACTCATGAAGAACAAGACCTGGACTCTCGAGAAATCTCCACGTGGCTGCCAGGTGATCGGCTGCAGGTGAATCTTCTGGTGCAAGCACGATGCCGATGGTAAGTTACTCAGGTACAAAGTACGGCTGGTTGCAAAGGGGTATGCGCAGACTAAAGGTGTAGATTACAACGCGGTGTTCACACCCGTTGCAAAGTTTCCCTCTATCCATGCAATCCTTGCTCTTGCCGCTGCCGTTGAATGGGAGGTACATCAGATGGATGTGGCGTGTACATTTCTGAATGGTGACCTTGAGGAGGATGTGTACATGGAGCAGCTGGAGGGGTATGTGGTGGAAGGGCAGGAGAATCATGTGTGCTAGCTTGTGATGGCACAATACGGCCTGAAGCAAGTGCTGTGTGCATGGTACCACAAGATTGATGAGAAGCTTGCTAGCCTCGTTTTATCTGGGGAGCAAGGCAAATCATGCCGTCTATGGGCACACACAGGACAGAAGCCAGGTCATCTTCCTGCTCTATGTTGTTGACATGCTTATTGCCTCAAACTGAAAGTCTCTCCTTGAATATTTAAAGCATTCCCTTGCAGCTAGTTTTTTATGAAGGACATGGGAGAGCTGAGCTACTACCTGGGTCTCTAGGTGAAGCATGATTGGCAGCAGCAGACCTTGGAGCTGTCGCAGAGCACTTACACGAGCAACATCATCAAGTGCTTCAACATGGGAGGTGCACGGAAGGTGGAAACACCGCTGGAAGTGGGAGCAAAGCTGAGCATGAGCATCATACAGGCTCCTCATGGCAAGCACCATAGCAACCACATGGAGGAGGTATCATACCAAGCAGCAGTTAAGAGCCTCATGTATGCAGCCTTCGGCACACACCTCGACATCAGCCAAGTAGTGGGAGCAGTGAGTGATTTCTGCTCCAACCTGGATGTGCCACATTGGGAGATAACCAATCGCATGCTGCGCTACCTGGACAGCAGCAGCAGCAGCCTGAGCTTCATTGGCTACAATGACAGAGATTGGGGCGGAGATGTTGACACTAGGACATCGACTAATGGTTTTGTGTTTTTGCTTGGAGGAGCAGCAGTCAGCTGGAGAAAGAAGTAGGAGTGTGTTTCTCTCTCCTCCACTAGGGCAGAGTACATTGCTTGAGCAAAGTAGCGAAGGGAGTAGTGTGGCTGCGTGAGCTGCTGCAAGTCTTGGGCAGGAAAAGAAAATTGCAACGACCATCTACTGCAAGAAAATGAGCACTTGTGTGCTCACAAAGAATGCAGAGTTCCAATCCAGCACCAAGCACATCGACCTGCGCTACCACTTGGTCCACGAGCTCGTGGCAAAGGAGGTGGTGCACATCGAGCTATCCCCCTCAAGTATGATGCTGGCAGATTTCCTGACCAAGCCGCTGGCAGCATTTGGCTTTCAGCAGCAGAGGGCACAGCGTGGACTTGTGTGATTTTTACTCTCGCAAACTGGGAGAATTGCTTTCCAAGGAGGGGAGATTTTGGGACGTGAAAACCTGTCCATCAAGACCTGAGATCTGTAGATTAGGAAGGAAAGGATATGGAATCTCAAGCTGCCAAAAAACAATGATGGGGGAAGTGGGTAGTGGAGAGCCGCAATGCTGCTCCTCATAAGTGACAATCCACAACAGCGAGCAGCAGCCGCAAGCTGTGGATGCAGCTGCAAGAAGGAGGCAGTGTTAGCAACAATCAACTAGTTGAATACGCAACAACCGGGACAGCAGCCCATGTCGGAGGCAGGGAATATGTAACCACTGGAGTGGAAGGCCAGCAGGATAAGTGGTGTGCATAAAAGAAAACGTTGGCGTCCCGTGGCAGTGGTGGCTGTTGGATTTAG
>SZWC01034336.1:0-18417 GCA_023375785.1 Penium margaritaceum | reverse complement strand
GGGGCAGTAGCGTTGTTGATGCAGCGTGCGGGCTTCCACGCTCGTTGCTTAAGTCAGCTGCCCCCTCAGTCTGCTGCTCTTGAGTCTAAATCTGGAAGCTCTGGGTTTGTTACTCAGAAATGCGCGCAGTAGTGTTAGCGCCAGAAAGCAGCTGAAACCTGAAAGTGACTGATTAGGAATGAAGAATGAGCAACAATGGGAGACCCCTCCAAGTTCTAGCTCCCCCCCAATAGTGTAGAACTTGTTACTGAGCTAACCAGCCAATCAAAAAACAGTGCTAAACCTATCCCCTGGCAGGCAGGGTTTTCTCGGTGAGCCCTGCCAGACGCCCGACAGCCCAAACCCGGGTGTCGTCCGTTTTGCCTGAAAACTGGACCAAAACATAACACCAACGCTGCGAACGCAGTCGTACGGTCAGAATCAGCTAAAAAAATAGTAGCGAGGAGATATGACTGCCCGAACCCGGGCAGTGCCTACGACACTCAGTGACGCCAAGCAGGGCCACATAGCAAGAGACATGGACCCTAGGCACAGCATGATGATGCAGACGCAATGCCACAACCAGAAACGGAGGTGAGTACATGGAAACAGCATCTGCAGTGGCAGTGACTGCCGGCGGCTCGACCGCCGCGAAGGCTTGCCGATGGAGCTGAGCGCATCGCCGTAGGGAGGAGGCTTCAGCGAACGGTGCGTGGGCCTCAGCGCGCGTCGGCTCCACCGCGCGACACTCTAGCAGCATCGAGTCTCGTTATCAGTCATCTGCACGCTGATGTACACAAGCTAGGAGGACACAACAGAGTACAATGAGAGATGGGCGCAAACCAACATGATGCACCGTGCGGGCTTCCACGCTTGTTGCTTAAGTTTGGTGCCCCCTCACTCTACTGCTCAAGAGTTTAAGTGAGGAAGCTCTGGGTTTCTTACTTAGAAGTGTGCGCGCCATTATTAGCGCCAGGAAAGGAGCTGGAAACTGAAACTAACTGTTTACGAATGAAGAATGAGCACCAATGGGAGACCCCTCCAAGTTCTAGCTCCCCCCAACTAGTGTAGAACTTGTTACTCAACTAACCAGCCAATCAGAAAATAGTCGTAGACCTGTTTTCTGGTGAGCAGGGTTTTCTCGGTGAGCCCTACCAGACGTCCAAAACCCGGCCGTCGTCCATTTTGCCGGAAAACTGGACCATACCATAATACCGACGCTACAAACGCAGTCGTGCGGTCAGAATCAGCTAGAAAAATAACAGCAAAGAGTTTCGTCTGCCCGAACCCACGCAATGCCTACGACAGTCAGTGATGCCAAACAGGGCCACACAGCAAGAGACATGGACCCCAGGCACAACATGATGCTGCAGACGCAATGCCATAACAAGAAACAGCGTTGGGTGCATGTAGACAGCATCCGCATTGGCAGTGACCGCCGGCGGCTCGACTAGGGCTGTTAAATCGAGATCGAGACGAGACATCTCGATCTAAAACTCGTTTCTTTGCATTTTGGTACGAGATGTCTCGTCCTGGGTACACAAGATGAGAAAATCTCAGTCGCAGACCGATTTGTATTTTGCTCCTCTCGATCTCGTCTCGGTCTTGCTCACATCAGAGATAATCTCGCATTTTGCACCGTTGCGAGGGGTGATCGAAACAACGATTCGCGCTGCCGGAGCCCATCCACTTCATGGGGACTTCAGTTTGACTGTGAGCAAGTTTTATCAAAAGAACTAGAGTTTACATCTTTGTTGAAGCGACCCCCCCCCCCAAGTTTCCCATTTTATCCCTATGTCACTCACTCATCTCGCCTGACAACTACAGGTCTGGACCAGCGGGCAGGAAACATGTCCACGAAAGACTAGCCAGCTGTTTGCACATGTCGGCGTTCGGCACGCGCAAGCAGGTTACATGGAGCGAAAAAAATAACAGGAGTGAATTTACCATTCTACGCAAAGTAGATTCAACTGTTTACGCAATTAATGACGTGCAATTGTGACCATGATAGTAGTTTGTTTTGAATTTGTTTTACGTAAATTGTATTTTTGGTGTTCCTGTTGACTCTCCACGGCCTTTCCTAGACAAAGTGTCGCACACTAGATTTGTCGGCTTTTTTGTGCTGACAGCTCCAGTGCGTGATTGGTTGTTATGGCCTTGGCACATGTGGCGGGGTTCAGTGGAGGAAAAAAGCGAGACTCATACTACGGTACGAGATTCTGGTACTGATCTTGCGCGACACATGACGTTTCTCGGTCTCGTCTCGTCTCGTGCGAGACAGATCGAGATTGTCTCGTGTCGTGTAGTACGAGACAACGAGACGAGACAAAATCGAGACAAGGGAGATCGAGACAGGTCTCAATCTCGATTTAACACCATTAGGCTCGGCCGCCGAGGAGGCCTGCCGATGGAGCTGAGTGCGTCGCCAAAGGGAGGAGGCTCCAACGCACTATGACTGGGCCTCATCGTGCGTCGGCTCCACTGAGTGACACTCCAGCAGCGTCGAGTCTCACCGCCAGTCATCTACACGCCGATGTACACAAGCCAAGAGGACACAACAGAGTACAATGAGTGATGCACGAAAACCAACACTCCCCCATGATTCACAAGCGTAGTGCACATGTACGGGCAGAGACACAGTCAACGACCAGACTCTCCCAGGCCATGCAGAGACGCAAGTAGGGACAAAGAGAGCCACTCACGGAGGCATGCCAAACAAACTCACAGCCTTCTCTAACGAGATGCCCTTTAGTGCCTTGGTCAAGAAGTCAGCCAACTGCCGTGCTGTCTCAACCCACACAATGCTGATGCTGCCATCATGCAACAACGAACACACATAGTGATACTCAATGTTGATGTGCTTTGTGCGTGTGTGATGCACGCCGTCATTGTCGGTGATGGCCATGGCCTTCTCATTGTCACAATGCAACATAATGGATGCGGCAGACTGACGCAACTCCGACAACAGACAAGGCAACCACACACTCTCACACGCGCCTCAGCAAAGAGCAACGTAATCAGCCTCAGCAGTGCTGCGTGCAATAGACCCATGCTTGCCACTACGCTAGGAAATAGTTGTGCCGCCAATCAGAAAGATCTAGCCTGTGCGACTCTTACCGTCCGGACTGCCAGTCCACTCACTGTCCGTGTAGCCTACCGCGACAACAGACGATTGACGGCGGAACATGAGACCTCGCCGAGGAGTCGAGACGACATAGCCCAGTACTCGGATCGCGACCTCGTAGTGGAGGTGACGCGGCTCCTGAGAAAACAGGGCTAGGAGGTTGACGGCAAACGCGATGTCTGGGCGGGTGGTCGTCGCCAAGAACATCAGTGACCCGATGACTCGCAGGTACGTTGTCACGTCAACTGGCTCCCCCACAACAGCTGGGTCAAGACTCTTTAGCTTCACCTGGCCAACGGGTGACATGGTTGAGGATGCGCTCGGCACGAGTGGCAAGCCAATCGCAAAGCGGCTGGACAGAGTTTGTACATAGGCGGTCTGGTGGATGTGCAGGACGCCCAGGGAGCGATCATGCTCGAGCTCCATGCCCAGGAAGACTCTGGCAAAACCGAGATCCTTCATTTGGTAGGTGGCATGCAGCAAGTCCTTGACATGCAAGATGGCAGCCGTGTCTGGCGACGCAATGAGGAGATCGTCGATGTAGACGAGGACAGCAGTGAGAGTCTGGCCTCGCGGGATGACAATCAGTGCGGGGTTAGCTATGGTGCGCTTGATCCCGCCACGAAGGAACGTGCTGTTGATCTCCTGGTTCCAGCACGGAGGCAAGTGCCTCAGGCCATAGAGGGCCTTACGCAGTCGCCAGACTCTCCCAGTGCCATCGTCGAAGCCTGGGGGCTGCACCATGTAGAGCTCCTCACCCTCCAGTGAACCATGGAGAAAAGTGTTGCTCACATCCATCTGATGCAACTCCCACCCATGCTGGGCGACCAGGCCGAAGAGCGCCTGGCTAGTGGAGAATCAACCAACTGGGGCAAAGATCTGGTTGTAGTCGACCCTAAGAATATAGGCAAACCCCTTGGCTGTGAGGCGGGCCTTGTACTTGTCCAGGGACCCGTTGGGCTTCCACTTACGTCGAAAGACCCACTTGGCGCTGATGGACTTCCGACCTGGAGGAAGGACGACGCGGTCTTACACGTGGTGCTATCAGATGGCAGTGAGCTCATCGGTGCAGGCAACGTCCTGGTGTGCGGCCTCAGGAGAGGTTTGTGCCTCGTGCAGGGTTGCTCTGTCCTCCGGGCATGCCGTGGAGCGGACTGCGAGAGCATGTGCATGTGGGGCGGACGCAAATGGGGATGCCGGCCTGAAGGGGCCGGTGGACGCGACTGAAGCTGCTGGCCCGGTGGGGCCAGTGGGCGTGACTGGAGCTGCCGGCTCAGACGGGCCAAAGGACACGACTAGGGCTGCCGGCCCGGAGGGACCAGTAAACACGACTGGGGCTGCCGGTCCGGAGGGACCAGCGGACGCGACTGGGGCTACCTGCCCAGAGGGGCCAGCGGACGCGATTGGGGCTGCCGTTCCAAAGGGACCAACGGACGCAACTAGGGCCGCCGTCTCGGAGTGGCCAGCGGACGCGACTGGGACTGTCCGCCCAAAGGGGCAAGTGGATGCGACTGGAGCTGCTGGCCCGGTGGGGCTAGTGGGCGTGACTGGAGCTGTCGGCTCAGACGGGCCAAAGGACGCGACTGGGGCTGCAGGCGCATAGGGACTAGTAAACGCGACTTGGGCTACCGGTCCGGAGGGACCAGCGGACTCGACTGGGGCTACCTGCCCAGAGGGGCCAGCGGACGCGACTAGGGCTGCCGGTCCAAAGGGACCAGCGGACGCATCTGTGGCCGCCGTCTTGGAGTGGCCAGCGGACGCAACTGAGGCTGTCCGCCCAAAGGGGCGAGTGGATGCGACTGGAGCTGCTGGCTCGGAGGGGCCAGTGTGCGCGACTAGGGCTGATGGCTCATAGGGACTAGTGCACGCAACTGTGGCTGCGGCCTTGAGGGACTAGTAGACGCGACTAGGGTTGCCGGTCTGGAGGGACCAACGGACGTGACTGGGGTTACCTGCCCGGAGGGACTGAGGGATGTGTCACCCGGAAGCGGTAGAACGGAGGACGCACTCACCACTCCCCCACGCGATGGGATAGACATGCACGAGCCGGAGCAAATGAGGTCGCGATGAAACAGGTCCTCGAAGAAGAGGGCATCCCGGGACTCAAGGATGTAGTGCCGGGAGGGATCCCACAAGCGCCAGGCCTTGGACTGACGAGAGACACGGAGGAAGGAGCAGGGACGTCCGCAGGGGCCGAGCTTGCCGCCTTGCTGCGGGGTGGATAGCTACACAATGGCCACGTAGCCCCAAACGCGAGCCGGGTGGAGGTCAGCGCGCTGACCGCACAAATTCTGCAACGATGTGGACTGGCAGGGAAGGGGACCGTGGGGAATCCGGCTCCAAACCCGGGTCATGTAGGCCATGGCTTCAAAATAGAAGCCATCCGAGAGACCGGACTCAACCCGCATGGTGCGGACGGCGTCGTCCATGGTACAGTTCCACCGTTTGGAGACACCGTTCTAGGTGGGTGTGTAGGGCGCAGATGTCTCATGGTGGATCCCGCGGGAGGCGAGAAAGGTCATAGCCTCACCCATGTACTCACCACCGCAAAAGGAGTGAAAGCAGCGAAGAGAGTGGCCACACTCGTGCTCCGCAAGGACAAGCCAGTCCTGGATGGCTCGGGCCACATCGCTCTTTTGTCGAAGGCTGAAGACCTTGCGGTAGCGAGAATAGTCGACAGTGTGGGTGAGGAAACAGTGGCCTTGCTCGCCGACGGACTCGGTGGGGAGAGGGCCCATGACATCCGAGTAGACGAGGTTGAGAGGGGCGGATGCACGGGAGGAAGACAAAGGGTACGTGGACCGGTGCATCTTTCCCTGAGCACAATCAATGCACTCAGTGGGGCACAAGAGAGGGAAAGTCTTCGGGTGAAGGCCCTTGGCCGGCTGGGTGCAGAGCATGCTGTCTACGGCGGCAAAGTGGACGTGGCAAAGGTGGTGATGCAAGAGGTGGGTGTGCTAAGGAGAAAGCTTACTGGTGACAAACACATGGCCTGTGGCGGCCGACGAGGAGGAGACGAAATAAGAGGAGGAGAGGCAAGGTACATGCCACAGGTTGCCACGGGCGGTGGCGTTTAGTACGACAAGACTAGACGGACGCAATGACACAGTGCCAACACCACGCGAATACACAACGTCCATGCTCATGCAGTCAAGGGCAGTGATGGACAGGAGGCTGAGCTCAAGACCAAGGACGAAGAGGACATCGGTCAGAAAGACGTCACCAGCAGGAACACCGAAGCAAACAATGCCAAAACCACGGATAGGCAACACCTGTCAGGATCCCGTCCGGACACCGGAGACATCGCCTACATGATCGAGCATACTAAAGGCCTCACGAGAGGTCGTCATGTCATGCGTGGCCCTGGCGTCAATGATCTAGGTCTCAGCAGGGTCATGGACCGGGTCGCCAGATCGCTAACGGTCACATGGCAGCAAGCAAGGGACGTGGACGCAGTGGAAGGAGGCACGAACCGAGACTGTAAGTTGTCAAGCCATGCAACGTAGTCACAGAGAGGGGTAGAGGCCATGACAGACGACGAGACAGACGAGAAAACCGGACACGACCGCAGCTCAGTCTCAGTCATACAGGGCTAAGCAAGGGAGCATGAGGTGATGCAACTCGCACTTCCCTAGGGAGGAGGGCAAGGCAGGCCGAGCTAGAGCGCGATGAATTGCTCCAGCTGATGCTCACGGGAGGACAGCCCGGGAGTGTAGACAAAGTGCGGAGTGACGACACCGGAGCCCGAGTAGGAGGAGGATTGTGCCAGCGAGGAAACGGAGGCGCCGACAGTTGCGGATGGAGCGGCTGCGATGTAGGTGTCAGCTTGACTGGCGATGCGACCAGAGTGGTGGAGCTGCTGGGCAAGGTCAAGGCATTAGAGCTGGTGATTTCTACGGCGACAGAGGCGAGACGACGCTCCCGCTAGCGACGCATGCTAGCGATGACGCGCGCCTCTTTTGTCGATAGAGGGCACGTGTACCAGCCGTGCTCGGGTTGGCCAGAGTTGTGGCAGACCAAGCCTCCACTGCTGGACCCGGTCGACGGTTGCTGCTGTTGCTACTGCTACTGACCCTTGCCTTTCTTGTTCTGACGCTTTTTCTTCCCCGACGACGATGAGGTAGCTGCGACAGGGGAGGAGACGGCCACGGATGCAATGGCAGGGGATGCGAGAGCCTCCGTGCGCTAGAGTCGGGACTCCTTACAAGCTTCCTCAATCTGGAGGAAGAGCTCGTATACCCAGGGCATGAGGGTGCCTTGGACCGCCATGGTGGAGAGGACGTTGTGAGAGTAGTGCACGATGACGTCCGCGTACGCGTCGGTGGCACCGCGCTTGATGGTGAGGAGCACGGCCAAAGGGGGTGGGGCAGACTTGTCGAGGCGACAAAGGATGTCCGCCGCCCGCTGCCAGTAGGAGGTGGCCATCTCGGTATCTCCCATGTGCATGGAGTTCAACTCCCGCAGCAGGCGGCTGGTCTCAGCCTTGCTGGTCAGGCGATGGGGACGAGTGAGGACGTGCCACGCGGTAGTAGGGTCTGGGGTGGCGCCAGCGTTGAAGTTGCCGAGGAAGGGCTCGAGGGCGAGGCGAGATGCTGGAAGGGCGACAGGGACTAGAGCACGTACGGCACGGCCAACGTTGTACAACTGGTCAACCAGGGTGGGGTTATACGGGAGGGTGTAGTATGCTCACAGGCCCTCACCCTATGCCCAGATCCGGAAGCTGAGCTCCCAGCTTTGGAACCGCTCGTCGGCCTGAAGCGGCGGCGGCGGCGTCTCAAATTCATTCTGCTTGCGCCCGGCGCCCATAGCAGGGCCAAGGACGGAGGTTACTGTCTGCCGTTGGCGCTGATTCTGCTACTGTGGCAGGTAGTGCGTGGCAGTAGACACAGCTTGGCTGGCACGCCCTGGAGGGATGAATGATGGTGGCGCACTGATAGCAGTCTAGGAACTTAATGGCTGCAACGGTGCAAGCTGCTACCTCAAGGTGGCAAGCTATTGCTAAAGAGGAGGGAGGGGGTCAGGGTTGCCGCCATTAACGCCAATGGGCTGCTACTACTGTTGCTGCTATTGCTACTACTGCTGCAGTTATTGCAAGAAAGGGGGGTTGGGGGTCCCCCCTACAGAGGAGGACCACTCCCCACTAGGGCTACTAGCCATGGTTTGGTGCCCCTTGGTTTTTTTTTGTTGCTCATGTCAGTAGTGACTTAGGGCGGTGGACGTTCTACCCACCCTTTGGTTTTCTTCCCCCTTCCCTTTCCCCCATTTTTTTGTGTGTTGATGACGTCAACAGTGACGTCAGCAGTGACGTCAACAGCAGGATGCTAACGTCAGCACCGACGGTTGTCGGTCCCGCTATTACAACTGTTGTCGTTATTTCTGCTACTCCTGCAGCTACTGCTGGTGCTAGTGCTTGTACTGTTGTTGTAGCTGTTGGTACTGTTGCCGCCGCTGCTGCTGCTGATGTAGGTGCGACTGCTGCTGCTGCTGCTGTTACAGCTGCTACTACTGCTGCTGCGGCTGATGCTGTTGCTACTACTGTTGCTGTGCTTGCAGTTGCAGCAGTAACTGTTACAAACGCGGGCTGCTGCGGCTGTTGTGGCTACTGCAGCAGCTAAGGCAGCTGCTGCAGCCGCGGCAGAGAAGTTGGTGGGGTGGGGGATTTTTTCTCTTGTTTTTTTTCTCTCTTTCGTTTGTGACAGTGGATAGCTCGCTAGCAGCAGGCTGCTCATCCTTGGCAACGTGCTGCTACTCACTGGCAGCAGCAGGCTGCTGCTCGTTGCTCGCTCGATACAAGCTACGAGCAGCAACAGCCGTTGCTAGCTGCTGCCGGCAGCTGCTCTCTGCTACTAGTGCTCTAGCTGGCTGCTGTTGCGGCTCGCTGCTGCGGCTTTTGAAGCCTGCTGCTGCTGTTGCACGCTGCTGCAGCTGCTGATTGCTGCCATTGCTACTCCCTGCTATTGTGGGCTGCTACTGCGCACTATTGTTGCGGGCTGCTGCATGCTGCTGCTATTGCGAGCTGCTGTTGCGAGCTGCTGCTGCTGCGGGCTGCTGTAGACTGCTACGAGCTGCTGCTTCTGCCTGTTGCTACTCCTGCACACAGCTGCTCTTGGCTGCTGCTGCAACTGCTCGCTGCCGTTGCTTGCAGTTGCCACTGCTGTAGACTGCTCCTTCTGCGTGCTAGTGCCAGTCACTGCACCTAGGTGACGTTGTAGAGTGCGTCGTCGCCCACAGGTGTCAGACGCGGCCTGCTTCTCACCTCCACACGTCCAGCGTGGGGGTCAGCGCTATTGGAAAAAAAAATCTGCAGCATTTCCCCTTGCCCAGTGGCCGTGGGAAAAACATTGACGCCGCCACCAGGGGGGTCAATGCTGCCGAAAAAATCCAGCAGGATTTCCCTTGCACTGGCGCGTATGGGGGCCTGCCGGCGTTTTCTAGCAACTGTACGCCAGTCTTTTGCTGCTGCTGCTATGCACTAGCTCTGATAGCAAGCTAGAAATCCTAGGCAACAGGTTGGGGGAGCAACGTTGTTGATGCAGCGCGTGGGCTTCCACGCTCGTTGCTTAAGTCTGCTACCCTCTCAGTCTGCTGCTTTAGAGTCTAAGTCTGGAAGCTCTGGGTTTTTTACTCAGAAACACGCGCGCCAGTGTTAGCGCCAGAAAGCAGCTGAAAACTAAAAGTGACTTATTAGGAATGAAGAATGAGCAACAATGGGAGACCCCTCCAAGTTCTAGATCCCCCACACTAGTGTAGAACTTGTAACGCAGCCAACCAGCCAATCCGAAAATAGTCCTAGACCTATTTTCTTGCAGGCAGGGTTTTCTCGGTGAGCCCTGCCAGACGCTCGAGAGCCCAAAACCCGGGCGTCGCCCGTTTTGCCTGAAAACTGGACCAGACCATAATACCAACGCTTCAAACGCAGTCGTGCAATCAGAATTGGCTAGAAGAATAGCAACAAAGAGTTATGGCTGCCCGAACCCAGGCAGTGCCTACAACATCCAGTGATGCCAAACAGGGCCACACAGTAGGAGACATGGACCCTAGGCACAGCATGATGCTGCAGACACAATGCCACAACCAGAAACAGTGTTGGGTGCGTGTAGACAGCATCTGCGGTGGCAGTGACCGCCGGCGGCCCGACCGCCAAGGAGTCCTGCAGATGGAGCTGAGCGCATTGCCGAAGGGAGGAGGCTCCAACGAACGGTGAGTGGGCCTCAGCGCGCATCGGATCTACCAAGCGACACTCCAGTAGCGTCGAGTCTCACCGTCAGTCATCTGCACACCGATGTAGACAAGCCGGGAGGACACAACAGAGAACGATGAGAGATGCACAAAAACCAACAAACTACACAGCAGGTTGGGGTAGCAGCGTTGTTGATGCAGCGTGCGGGCTTCCACGCTCCTTGCTTAAGTCTGCTGCCCCCTCAGTCTGCTGCTCTAGAGACTAAGTCTGGAAGCTCTGTCTTTGTTGCTCGAAAATGCGCGCACGATTGTTAGCGCCAGAAAGCAGCTAAAAACGGAAAGAGACTGATTAGGAATCAAGAATGAGCAACAATGGGAGACCCCTCCAAGTCCTAGCTCCCCCCCACCAGTGTAGAACTTGTTAATCAGCTAACCAACCAATGAGAAAACAGTCCTAGACTTGTTTTCTGGCAGGCAGGGTTTTCTCGGCGAGCCCTGCCAGAAGCCTGACAGCCCAAAACCCGGGCGTTGTCCGTTTTGCTTGAAACCTGGACCATACCATAATACCGACGCTGCGAACGCAGCCAAGCGGTCAGAGTCAACTAGAAAAACAGCAACAAAGAGTTATGAATTCCCGAACCCACGTAGTGCCTACGACGGTCCACGATGCCAAACAGTGCCATACAGCAATAGACATGGGCCCTAGGCACCCTAGAGCATGACGTTTCAGACGCAATGGCACAGCCAGAACCAGCGCTGGGTGCATGTAGAGAGCATCTGTGGTGACAGTGACCGCCGATGGCCCAACCGCCGATGGCCCAACCGCCGAGGAGGCCTGCCGATGGAGCATAGCACATCGTCGAAGGGAGATGGCTTCAACGAACTGCGAGTAAGCCTCAGCGTGCGTTGGCTCCACCGGATGACACCCCAGCAGTGTTGAGTCTCGCCGTCAGTCATCTGCACGCCAATGTACACAAGCCAGGAGAAACAATAGAGCACAATGAGAGATGCGCAGAAACCAACACTCCCCCATGACTCACAAGCGTAGTGCACATGTGCGGGCAGAGACACGGTCAACAACCAGACTCACATAGGGCACGCAGAGACGCAGGCAAGAACAATGAGAGCCATTCACGGACTCACGCCAACGGAACTCACAACTTTCTTGAACGAGTCGCGTTTCAGTTCTTTGGTCAAGAAATCAGCCAGTTGCCGTGCTGTCTCAACCCACACAATGTTGATGCTTCCGTCATGCAACAACGAACGCACAAAGTAATACTAAACATTGATGTGCTTTGTGCGTGCGTGATGCACGCCATCATTGTCAACGATGGCCATGGCACTCTCATTGTCACAATGCAACGTGATGCATGCGACAGATTAATGCAACTCGGACAGCACGATGCAACCACACACTCTCACACGCGCTTGAGCCAACGGCGACGTACTCAGCCTCGGCAGTGATGTGTGCAATGCACCCCTATTTGCCACTGCGCCAGGACACGGCCATGCCACCGACCAGAAAGATCCAGCCTGTGCGACTCTTACTATCTGGACTGCCGCCAATTCACTGTTGGTATAGTCCATCGCGACGACACACGGCTGGCGGCGAAACATGAGACCTTGTCGAGGAGTCGAGACAACGTAGCGTAGTACTCATATTGCGGCAACAAAATTGAGGTGACATAGCTCCCGAGAGAACTGAGCCAGGAAGTTCACGGCGAACGCGATGTCTGGGCGCGTCGTCGTTGCCAGAAACATCAATGACCCCATGACTCGCAGATACGTGGTCACGTCAACTAGCTCCCCCACAATGGCTGGGTCAGGACTCCCAGCTTCACTTAGCCATCAGGTGACATAGGTGAAGATGCGCTAGGCATGAGGGGCAGGTCCTCGGCAAAGCGAATGGACAGATTCTGCACATAGGCAGCGTGGTGGACATGCAAGATGCCCTAGGAGCGATCATGCGCGAGCTCCATGCCCAGGAAGACTCGGGCAGACCCGAGATCCTTCATCTAGTAGGCGGTGTGCAGCAGGTCCTTGACACGCTGGACGGCAGCCATGTCAGGCAACGCAATGAGGATATTGTCGAAATAGACAAGGACAGCGACGAGGGTCTGGCCTCGCGAGCTGACGAACTGTGTGAGGTCAACAGTACTGTGCTAAAGGCCCCCGCAAAGGAGCATACTACGGATCACCTGGTTCCAGCACCAAGGCGACTGTTTCAGGCCGTAGAGGGCCTTCCACAATCGCCAAACTCTCCCTGTGCCATTGTCAAAGCCTAGAGGCTGCACCATGTAGAGCTCCTCATCCTCGAATGAACCATGGAGGAAGGCGTAGCTCACGTCCATCTGATGTAGCTCCCACCCATGCTGGGCAACGAGACTGAAGAACGCTCGGCTCGTGGAGAATCGGCCAACGGGAGCAAAGATCTGGTCGTAGTCGACCCCAAGAACCTGGGCAAATCCCTTGGCTGTGAGGCGGTCATTACATTTTTCGAAGGATCCGTCGGTTTTCCATTTGTGCCGAAAGACCCACTTGGCACTGATGGCCTTCCGACCTGGAAGGAGGTCAACAAGGTCATACAAGTGGTACTGCCAGACAGCAGCGAGCTTGTTAGCACAGGCAGCATCCTAGTTTGCGGCCTCAGAAGAGGCGCGAGCCTTGCGCAGGGTGGTTGGGTCCTCCGGGCGTGCTACGGTGCGGACTGAGAGAGCATATGCATCTCGAGCCCAGGTGGGATGCATGCGAGTGCAGCCATGACAACATGCCAATGCTCGTGATGAAGCATGGCGTAGCTTGGTGTAGAGCCAGGGTGAAGGTCAGCAATGATAGCCAAAGTGGTCAGGCCGAGGGCCTTGGTGTCAGGGTCCCCACTCACGATCGTATAAGTGGAAGAGACTCGTGGAGCGACTGGGGGTCGAGATGCCACAGGCGAGGTGTTGCGGTCTACACGCTCACTGTCAACCTGGGCCGAAGGCTGCCGCGTGGACCACGCGTGTAGCGCGGTAGGGTAGGAGATGGCCCCAAGTCTGATGGGCTGACAGAGGCGAACGCATCTGCTAGCCCAGAGGGGCAGGCGGACGTAACTGGGGCCGCCGACCCGGATGGGCCGGCGGGTGCGACTGGGGCGGCTGGCCCGGAAGGGCCAACGGACGCGATTGGGACCGCCGGCTCGGAGGGATCAGTGGGCGCGACTGTGGCGGCTGGCCCGGATGGGCCAGCGGACGCGACTGGGGCCTTCGGCCCGGAGGGGCCAGCGGGCGCGACTGTGGCGGCTGGCCCTGAGGGGCCAGCGGACACAACTTGCGCCGCCGGCCTGGAGGGACTAGCGAGCCCGACTGTGGCGACTGGCTCCGAGGTACTAGTGGACGCGAATGGGACCGTCGGCCCGGAGGGACCGGTGGACTCGAGTGGGACTCCTGGCTCGGAGGGGCTTGCGGGCGTGACTGGGACTCCTAGCTCTGAGGGAGTAAGTGATGTACCACCCGGAAGCGGTAGGACGGAAGACGGGCTCACCACTCCCCCATGCGACAGGAGGGACACTGACAAGCCGGAGCGAACGAGATCGTGTAAAAACAGTTCCTTGAAAAAGAGAACATCGCGAGACTCAACGATGTAGTGTCGAGAGGGATCCAAGAAGTGCCAAGCCTTAGACTGACGAGAGACCCCAAGAAAGGTGCAAGGACGCCCGCGAGGGACAAGCTTGCTGCCCTGCTGCAGGGCGGGCAGTCACACGATGGCTATGCAGCCCCACACGCGAGCAGGGCAGAGATTGGCTCGCTGACCGCACCGGTGCTGGTACGGCGTGGACTGGCGGGGAAGGGGTCCGTGAGGAATCCGGTTCCAGACCCACATCATGTAGTCCATGGCTTCAAAGTAGAAGCCATCAGAGAGGCCAGACTCAACCCACATGGTGCAGACGGCATCCGCCATGGTACGGTTCCACCGCTCGGAGACACCGTTCTGGGTCGGCGTGTAGGGCGCTGACGTCTCGTGGTAGATACCGCGGGAGGCGAGAAACGTCGTGGTCTCGCCCATGTACTCACCACCGCAATCAGAATGAAAGCGGCAAAAGGATCGACCACACTCGTGCTCTGCAAGGAAAAGCCAGTCCTGGATGGCACAGGCGACATCGCTCTTATGTCAAAGGCAGAAGACCCAACGGTAGCGCGAGTACTGGTCAGTAAGGGTGAGGACATAGCGATCATACTCTCCCACAGACTCGGTGGGGAGAGGATCCATGACATCGGAATGGACCAAGTCGAGAGGGGTGGACACACAGGAGGAAGACAGAGGGTATGTCGACGAGTGCATCTTGTCCTGAGCGCAATCAACGCACTCCGTGGGGCATGGAAAAGGGAACGTCTTAGAGTCAAGGCCCTTGGCCGGCTGGGTGCGGAGCATGCTATCGACGGCAGCAGAGTGGACGTGGCAAGGGCGGCGGTGCGGGAGATGGGTTTGTTGCAAAGAGAACATGCTGGTGACAAACACATGGCCTGTGGCGGCCGACACGAAGGAGACAGAAGGAAGGGAAGACAGACGAGGCACGTGCCACACGTTGCCACGAGCGGTGGTGTGAAGAACAATGAGACCGGACGGACGCAACGACAAAATGCCAACACCATGTGAGTGCACAACGTCCATGCTCATCCAGTCAAGGGCAGTGACGGACAGGAGGCTGAGATCAAGACCGGGTGCAAAGAGGACATAGGTCAGTAAGACATCACAGGCAGGACCACGGAAACGAACGACACCAATGCCGCCGACAGGTAACACCTGGCCAGAGCCCGTTTGGACACTAGAGAAATTGCCAACATGACCAAGCATACTGAAGGCCTCACAATAGGCCGTCATGTGGGGCGTGGCCCCGGAGTCGATGATCCATCTCTCAGCCGGGTCAGGGACCGGAGTCGCCAGATTGCTAACGATCACATGGCAGCACGCAAGAGACACGGACGCAATGGAAGGGGACGCAAACCGAGACTGCCAATCATCAAGTCACGCGACGTCGTCATAGAGGGGGATAGAGGATGCCACGGGAGATGGCAAGACAAACGAGGAGGTAGGACATGACCGCAGCTTAGTCTCAGTCATACAGAGTGAGGGGGACGAGCAGGAGGTGACGCAACGCGCACTTCCCTCGGGGGAGGGAAGTGCGAGTTGTGTCACCTATTCAGAGCTGACCAAAAACCGCCCCAGAGTCCTGGATGCTGCCTAGGAAGCTGTATTGTTTTCCTACCGCCTGTAGGCTTTTATCGGTGGAGTGGTCATGGGCCCGATTTGCATGTTATGCATTTTCTTTCCACCGTTTGATGCCGGATGCATGCATGTGACCAGTCACAGCGTCCGGCTCAAGATCATGCACGTTTAGGTTCAGACAGCATAGAGTTCTGACTTGTCTGCGCAAAGGTACAGCCAAAACAGTGTTTTGGCCGGTTTTAGGACAGACCTTGCACTACCGCGTGCGACACCCGCAATGCGCTGCGGCAGGTATTTATGTTGTGGACGTGTCATTTGTTCACTCTCTCTGCAAATGCTATTGAAGCATTATGACACTCTGACTTGTGCCAATGTTTATTCGAGAACAAATACCCTTAGCAGTATCTCTACATTTGATATAGAAGTGATGTATCGTACATCATTAACAATAATTCCTTGTTTAGTGTTTGGAATTTTTTAACACAACATTCTATAATCATAATGCATAGGGAGAAAAGGTTAGTGTAAAGTGCCAACTTGGACGTAAAAGGACCCAAATGAGCATACAGGTACATGTATAGAGCGGGCATAGCGAAAAATAGTTTCCTAGGTACCATCGTACTTGTCGTAAATGTGCCTACAATGATTCCTGAAAATGAAGTTTTGTACCATACTACTTTTGCTTAAACCCAGTTATCATGGTGCAACTATTCTTTGTTCAAAAAAGTTATGTATTGTGCCATCGTGCTTGGTATTGAGTTGTTCCAACCATATCAATGGATGTTTTTATTGGGTCTTACTTTGTGTGTGACATGCTATAACTTGGTTCATCATGAATACATCACTCTCTTACGCGATTTTGCCCCACTCTGGTGTTTTTAAGGGTTGGAAATTAGCATCTCTCCCATTTGTATGGGCCTTCCAGTGCATTACCAGGCTCGTTTGACACTCCTTTTCTTTTTCTCTCACTTGAAGGCGTAAACATTACACAGAAGTGTTTCCCTTTCCTTCAATTCTATTCAACCATGAGTACCTTTATGCTCTTTTGATGCACTTGCAAAACTCACATCATCATGCTATGGAATAACTCCTTAATCTTCCCTCCTTCTCCTCTTAGTAGTGATGACATCAGTTTGCACTTCCCGTGGACCCTCAAATCACACAGGGATCTCACCAGCATCACTTTGGAAGTTTTGATAAGCCCTTTACAAATACAGGGTGATTAAAGTGACTCCTACTTGAATATTTTATTCCTTTATCCGTACTTAATGTCTCCATCTATTTCTAGGATACCAGTAACCCTTGAACAATGATACTAATTAAAATTTATCCAGACCACCCACTTTGTTACTCAATTTATTGCGCACTAGGTTCAATGATTTCTCCTCAGGAGAATGAAATCAATGAAAATCCAAACATTTCTCTTACCATCAATTTCGTCTACAACCAATGGTCATTTGTACAAGCCATCCTTCATGAGACAAATGTGGTGTTTTAACATTAACACATGGAATGGAACTTCCCTGCCCATCCCTCGATTTGGATTTTTGAATAGGAACTTATCTTAGTCAATTTTGTGTAAAAAAACCAAGAAAACCAAAGACAATGCTATACACTTAAATTTCTCCTTGTCTTAATGTTGGTTGCTTGTTCATTGTTTTACCATTGATGATCTGCTTCTACAAACTCCCTTGTGTCTCTTGTATGCTTGTAGCCATATAATGAATGACATCCTTACACCCCTCTCTCTCTCTTAGACCCACACAATTACTCTCTCTGTCGATCGGATCACTTTCACATGCACTCTTATGTACCACAACAATTTTCATAAGTCTCTCAATCTCTGTCACCCCTCACCTCTTTGACAATATCTATCAATCCTCTCATATTGATGCTTCATTTTCTCTCCAAAATCTCCAGGCATCTACTCTCGTGTTCCATTGAAGATGAATATTTTCTCCATACTACAGATTGGCCTTTAGGAAGAAACCATGACTCTAACCTGATGTATCAGAAAGATTGTGCTTTGATGCATCCTACTGCTTCAACTCACCAAATGCTCTCCTTGAACTGTGAAAATCAATAGTGCAAAAAGAAGGGAAGACGTAGATAAAACCACTAACTTTACAACATAACTTTATTGCACTTCTTCTACAAATATGATTTACAGTTGACAACATCTTCGGAATACATGGAAAGAGACAACGTGGACTAAATACGCATAACATTTTTGTTGAATTGGTTTCAGAAGCAAGTTTGACTTGAAACGATGATATGATGTAAAATTTACCAAAACACAGGAAGGTCCAGTTTGAAGTACACCATTTTGACTTACGTACGTCCCATAAACTCAAATGATGTCAAGAGATTTATCTCTCTAGGTCCAGTATTTTTCCATCGAGTTACAACATGGTTGTTGCTAAAAAAGTTGTTAGGCTAGAGAAAGAATCATCTTGTCACATTAGCCGATGCAAATGAAGAAGCTTGATTGTCGCTCATGAGGTAAACTTCTTGTAGCCCAAGTTATCATCGAGAAGAAAAAGTAAGCATGTAAAAATTCTTTGCTTTTCTGTCTCGTAATTTGCCAACGCAACCAGTCCATTCTCTCAAGGCACTTAAGCAAGTTATGACTGTTCAATCTATAATCCAACAATTTGCTATCATTGGGGTATCCCAACATGTATACAGTGTGTCAACACGTCAACATGTGAATGTTATGTAATGTTCAACCTAAACATTCTGAGAGATTGTTGCCATTGATTGTTGTCCATTGATGGCATGGAACACCTTGCATTTTTCTTTTCTATTTGTTCAAAAGGGTTCAAAGATTACTTAGTGGAAGGGGTGGGGTGTGACCACCCCATCCTTCCATCATCCAGTAAAGTGCGCCATACAATCAGCCCATGCACTTCCATGTGACAGAGTGTAAGGGG
>SZWC01034331.1:0-18428 GCA_023375785.1 Penium margaritaceum | reverse complement strand
CACACACACACACACACACACACACACACACACACACACACACACACACACACACACACACACACACACACACACACACACACACACACACACACACACACACACAGACACACTGTTGAAAGGGGGACATTATGTGTGTCAAGGGGCAAAAGGCAACATCCGGCCGAGGGCCAGGGGAGGCATGCCTCCCCTGACCCTCAGCTGCACCTATGCCTAATTCCATTCTATCCTTCCCTACACCCAGTGACTGGCTCTGGTGTTAGACAGAGGAGCTCGTCCCTCTGCCACCTTTTACCAGCCACGGTTCTTCAGATGACTTTTGTCATGCTAGAAAAAAGGGGAAAATCTTGATGTATTCCATCTGGGATTGCACTTTCATGATCCATGGCTATCATGAAGAGAGGGGAGGAGACTACCGGCAGAAACACTGTGGCACCAGCAACAGTGACGCCGAGCAATAAAGTTGCGGACAGGTCATTCAACAAGCAGGAGAAGAAGCGGACTACCAGACAAGACATCAAGACAAGACTGCCGGGTGCAGACGGCAGAACACAGCTAGCCGGATCTTTTGCCGGCTGCAAAGACTGCGCAGGCCGCATCCATGAGAGCTGATTGCAGGGAGGGGTGGTACATAGCAATAGCACTCAGTGTAGTCTCTTTCAATGTTGTTAGGCACTATGTTCTTGCAGATCAAGATTACCTCCTGTTCTCTGGTGTTACTGGGTGAAGCTCTGGTGCTACTTTCTTCAAGTAGCTGGTGTTCCTGAAGTGAACTGATCTGAGCTTCGTGAACTACTGTTCATTTGTAACTGGTGTCAGAATTTAAGGGAGTTTTAACAGCACATCAAGATCCTGTTTTTCAATATGTGGTATCAGAGCAGGGGTGCCGTTACGACCTTCCTTTGGTCTATCTGACTTTCATTGAGGACAAGAAGTTGTCTTGAATACGGAAGAAGACGCTCTCCAGCAATGGCAAAAATGAGCTGTTGATCTGTCGCCAACCATTTCAAAGTGGCCGTCTTTGATGGCGACAAGTATCATGAGTTCGAGTTCAACATGAGGATGGGTTTTCTCCACAAAGGGCTGTGGGGAGTTGTTTCTGATCCTCCAACAGAGACACTCGCCCAGAATGTCACTGACGAAGAAAAGGCTCTATGGCGTCGCAGAGAAGAACAGGCGCTTGCGCTCCTTGCAATGCAGGTTTCTGAAAGGCTAAAATTTCTCATACGTGTTGGAAGTCCAGACTTCAGTCCCAGAATCGCCCGGAAGAAGCTACTAGACCGCTACAACAAAGTCAGCGAAAAAGAGAAGGTGGCGCTGCTGAATGAGTTCTACTCTCTTTGAATGGAGGAAAACACCAAGATTGATGACCACGTGGCGCACCTGAAGACTCTTGTCAACAGAATTGTCTCCATAGGACAAGTTATTCCAGAAAGTCAAGTTGTTCACAAACTCCTTGGTAGCCTCCCAGAAAGATTCAACCGTACAGTGGAGCAGCTTCTTGTGTCACAAGAACAAGGACTGGCTATGGACAAGAAAATTCAAGACCAAGCACAGATGATTCAACAACAAGAAGCAAGACTCCAACTTCTTGAAAACAATGCTGCTGGCAGACAGGGAGGAAACAATGGGGCAGCAGGAGGCCAAGGCGGTCGGCCAGCTTGTGGTGCAGCAAGTCAATCCGCTTCTATCCTTTGCACTAACCCTTGATTAAGCCTGTGATTCAATCTTCAGAGCTGAAGAAAGAATTCTGCATGACAATGGGAGCTCTGAATCAGCGCTGTACACTCGACTTCAATGACGTGGCCCGCAGCCGCAGTCCCAACACAACCAGTCTTCATCTGGTGGAGGTGGCTATGGGCAAAGCAGACTCACAGTTATGACTGCACCTATATTTCATGGACAACAGTCACACCAGCAGACCAGACAGCACCAAGAAAACTCACCGCCTCGACAACGACAACAACAACAACAAGGACCATTTGGATCACCTGGAACAAGGGCAATGACAAATGTGAAATGCTGGAACTGCGGAAATTTTGGACACATCAACAGGTTTTGTCCTAACCGAGCTAACTTCAAGCCAGGACAACAGCAAGCACTTATGGTACATGATTCCTCCAGCAACGCATCATCATCACCTCCACCGTCCGCACCCACATCACCCAGAGCAGGTACTGATGTCCATCATGACAGCCTGGATCAACCTGACCCACGATCTCTGTCTCTTTCAAGTGAACCGCTGCCTCATGGACAACCAATTTTTTAAGAAATTGCATTCTGCACTATTGAGAGTGCCTTTCTCTTGGCAGCCGGAGTGCTCGCCTGGATCATTGATTCAGGGTGCACAAAGCACATGACAAGCTACAGATCTTGGTTCACTCAGTTCACACCAATGAATCCACCCAAGGCTGTCAGACTTGGTGACGGACATGTTATTCCAGCCATGGGGGTTGGCACTGTGAAAGCTACCATACTCATTGAAGGCAAACCAGTCAGCATACTCCTTCATGACGTTCTTTTTGTGCCAGATCTCGCTGCAAATCTCATCTCTGTCACAAAGCTCAACGAAAAAACATTCAAGGTGGTCTTTGACCTGGAAAAGAGCTGCAAAACTATTTCGGCCAGCGGCGGCCTTGCAGCAGGAGCAACTCGACTAGGAAACCTGACCACTCTTCACAAAATTGATTCTGAACCTGATGTCACTCAGCC
Source organism: Penium margaritaceum (assembly GCA_023375785.1). Taxonomy (NCBI): domain Eukaryota; kingdom Viridiplantae; phylum Streptophyta; class Zygnematophyceae; order Desmidiales; family Peniaceae; genus Penium; species Penium margaritaceum. The sequence goes on along the minus strand of SZWC01034331.1, from coordinate 15,716 downwards.
TGAACTGGCCTTTGCAGCAGCATCTGTTGATACCCCAAATCCAGGTACCATCAACGCTGAATCCCACACTACATCTGGCACAACGGCTCAGCTATGGCATCGCCATCTTGGACATATTGGCTATTCCACCCTCTCCACTATGTCCAAGAAACAGCTGGCGCATTCCTTGCCGGGCACACTTGCAGCTCCAGCAGCAGACGCGATCTGTGATGGTTGCCTTGCTGGTCGACAAACGCAAGATCCATTCCCAAGTCACCCGCCCGGGCGATCCACAGAAAAACTCAGGACCATTCATATTCGTACCAACTGCATCCATTTCCAACAGAAAGTATTTCCTGGTTCTTATTGATGATAAGACTCACTTTGTGTGGGTACGCTTTCTCCAAAAAAAATCAGATGCTGCAGACGCCATCATGACATGGACCAGACTGGTGGAAAATGAAACCAACTTGACAGTGAAGCAGTTCAGATCTGACAACGGAGGTGAATTCCTCAATGCCATCCTCAAGGCCTTCTGCACCAGTAAAGGCATTCATAAAGAAACCACAGTCACACTCACACCGCAGCAGAATGGAAAGGCTGAGCGTATGAACAGGACACTTCTTGACAAGGCGCGCTCTATGTTTCACGATGCCAAGCTTCCGACCACATTCTGGGCTGAAGCCATCAACGCTGCTGCTTACATCCAAAATCGAGTCTCCTTTCGACAACGTCCTGACTCCTTTTCCCCCTTTCAGGCCTGGACTGGGCATTGTCCTGATGTCAGCTATCTGCGCGTCTTCGGCTGCGTCATTTATGCCTGGCTTTCCCCATCTCAACGCGGGAAACTTGATTCTCACTACCGACAAGGCATTCTTCTTGATTATGAATCTGAAGGCCAAGCCTACCGACTCTATGACCTGGAAACCAAACAGGTGTTTTGCAGCCAAAGTGTCTGATGAACATCTCCCACCTGGCAACCCACCGCTCCCGCAACTCATCTCCACCACCACCATTCCCCTGGAAGAGCCTCCACCTGAAGTTCTCCGAAAGGTCCAGGTGGATTTTGAGCCAGATGAGCATGAAGGGGTACTCCCACCCGTGGTGCCTCATGTTGCAGAAAATCCACCTGCCAATGCTGCCGGTGTTCGTCGCCGGTGCGTCAACCCGCAGATCCCCACTGGGTGGGATCCCAGCCAGCCACCTCGGCGTTCTGCGCATCGTGCTGGCCTCTCCCTCCTTGCTGAGCTTTCAGACATCTCCAGCTCTTCCTCAGACTTTGCGCTGGTCACCCAAGTTGTTGACCCTATCAGCTACAAAGATGCGCTCTCCAGACCAGAAGCTGACCAATGGTACGCCGCAGCTGTTGAAGAATACGAGCAGCTCATTAAGCAACACACTTGGGATCTCGTCGCTCCTCCACCCGGTGCTCCAGTTGTGTCCTGCAAATGGATCTTCAAGACCAAGCTGGATGCAGCAGGGGAACCATGCTGTTTTAAGGCCAGGCTGGTTGCTCGTGGCTTCAGTCAGGTGCAAGGAGTAAACTACAGTGATACATTTGCTCCAGTGGCGAAGTACTCATCCATTCGTGTGATTTTGGCCCTCGCTGCTTGTCACGGCTGGCATCTGCACCAAATGGATGTTAAGTCCGCATTTCTCAACGGTGATCTTGAAGAGGAAGTCTACATGTCACAGCCTGAGGGTTTTGTGCAGCCAGGGGAGGAAAATTTGGTGTGTAGGCTGCGCAAATCCCTCTACGGCCTAAAGCAGGCCCCGCGGCAGGGGAATAAAAAAATCCACGAGTTCTTTCTTGATCACAGTCTCCGTCAACTTCATGCCGACCATTCTGTCTATTTCTCTGGCCAGGTCGGTGTTATTCTCTATGTTGATGAACTCATCTTGTTTGGAAGCTCCATGACAGCTATCAATGCTCTCAAAGCTCAACTCAAGGCTGCCTTTGAAATGACGGACATGGGAGCTCTGAAGTGTTACCTCGGCATCCAGATCTGCCAAGACAGCACACAAGTCACACTCTCTCAGATTCCTATGTGACTCGCATGGCCTCCAAGTTTGGCCTTGATCAGCCACGACCTACATCAACGCCACTCACGGTTGACCACGGCCTAACTACCCCAGCTACCGTCAATGACCTTGCTGATGCTGCTGATGCTCGCATCTACCCCAGCCTTGTTGGTTCCTTGATGCACGCTTCGGTCGGAACCCGACCAGATCTCTCTTATGCAGTGGGCCTCCTCAGTCAAGACTGCAAGGCCCCCACAAAGGCTCATCAACCGCTGCATCAAGTACCTGCGCTACTCTTCTGCAATGAAGATCCGATACAAGCCAACACCTACAGTCACTCTGACAGGGTACTGCGATGCTGACCTATCAGGAGACAAGAAAACAAGCAAATCCACATCAGGCTATACATTTATGCTTGGAGGTGGACCAGTGAGCTGGCGCTCAAAGAAACAATCAGTGGTTGCACTATCTTTGACAGAGGCTGAATACACTGCTGCCAGCGAAGCTACACGCGAAGCTGTATGGCTGCGCATGCTGCTAGGCGAGCTGGGATTTGATCAACTTGAACCGTCAATGCTGCACTGCAACAATCAGGGAACCATTGCACTCAGCAAAGATCCAGTGCTACACGACCAAACAAAACATGTAAAAAGACAGTATCACTATGTGCGGGACGCCCTACAAGAAGGAGAAGTACAACTAGAATACATCGGTACCAAGGAGCAGGTACCCGATGTGTTCACCAGAGCACTCGACGCTAAACCGCATGATCTGCTGTGTCAACGCATGGGTATGAGCATGTGCTGAATGACCTCTGTGACCCATACCCCCAATGAGAGGAGGTTGTCTGGGAGAATGAGTACGCCACTGCATGTGGTATGACTCTCTTTTTAACAAACACACACCAATGAACGAGAGGAAACAGAGGAGCAGAGAGTAGTACCATGTAATATGGCTTGCTCACTGTGAAGACAAGACCATGCATGAGGAAAAAGGCCCACAAAAACCAGGAAAACTCAAACATTAAAAAACAGGCGGGTAAACGCAACAGAGTGGGGAGGGATTGACAACTAAGGGGAGGGCAGAACAAATGCCAGACATAGGACTTGGACTTTGGTTCGACAATTTTCATGTTCTTTTACTTTCTTGCTGTTTCATTGTAACAGGGGCAAACCTTGACACACAAGGGGAGGAATGTTGAAAGGGGGACATTATGTGTGTCAAGGGGCAAAAGGCAAAACCCGGCCGAGGGCCAGGGGAGGCATGCCTCCCCTGACCCTCAGCCGCACCTATGTCTAATTCTGTTCTATCCTGCCTTACACCCAGTGACTGGCTCCGGTATTAGACAGAGGAGCTCGTCCCTCTGCCACCCTTCACCAGCCACGGTTGTTCAGATGACTTTTGTCATGCTAGAAAAAAGGGGACAATCTTGATATATTCCATCTGGGATTGCACTTTCATGATCCGTGGCTATCGCGAAGAGAGGGGAGGAGACTGCCGGCAGAAACACTGTGGCACCAGCAACAGTGACGCCGAGCAATAAAGATGCGGACAGGTCATTCAACAAGCAGTAGAAGAAGTGGACTACCGGACAAGACATCAAGACAAGACTGCCGGGTGCAGACGGCAGAACACAGCTACCCGGATCTTCTGCCGGCTGCGAAGACAGCGCAGGCCGCATTCATGAGAGCTGATTGCAGGGAGGGGGCGTATATAGCAATAGCACTCAGTGTAGTCTCTTTCAATGTTGTTACGTACTATGTTCTTCCAGATCAAGATTACCTCCTGTTCTCTGGTGTTACTGGGTGAAGCTCTGGTGCTAATCTCTTGAAGTAGCTGGTGTTCCTGAAGTGAACTGACCCTAGCTTCGTGAACTACTGTTCATTTGTAACTGGTTTCAGAATTTAAGGGAGTTCTAACAGCACATCAAGATCATGTTTTTCAACACACACACACACACACACACACACACACACACACAAACACACACCCACACACACACACACACACACACACACTCGCACGCACGCGCACACACACACACACACACACACACACTCGCACGCACGCGCACACACACACACACACACACACACACTCGCACGCACGCGCACACACACACACACACACACACACACTCGCACGCACGCGCACACACACACACACACACACACACACTCGCACGCACGCGCACACACACACACACACACACACACACTCGCACGCACGCGCACACACACACACACACACACACACACTCGCACGCACGCGCACACACACACACACACACACACACACTCGCACGCACGCGCACACACACACACACACACACACACACTCGCACGCACGCGCACACACACACACACACACACACACACTCGCACGCACGCGCACACACACACACACACACACACACACTCGCACGCACGCGCACACACACACACACACACACACACACTCGCACGCACGCGCACACACACACACACACACACACACACTCGCACGCACGCGCACACACACACACACACACACACACACTCGCACGCACGCGCACACACACACACACACACACACACACTCGCACGCACGCGCACACACACACACACACACACACACACTCGCACGCACGCGCACACACACACACACACACACACACACTCGCACGCACGCGCACACACACACACACACACACACACACTCGCACGCACGCGCACACACACACACACACACACACACACTCGCACGCACGCGCACACACACACACACACACACACACACTCGCACGCACGCGCACACACACACACACACACACACACACTCGCACGCACGCGCACACACACACACACACACACACACACTCGCACGCACGCGCACACACACACACACACACACACACACTCGCACGCACGCGCACACACACACACACACACACACACACTCGCACGCACGCGCACACACACACACACACACACACACACTCGCACGCACGCGCACACACACACACACACACACACACACTCGCACGCACGCGCACACACACACACACACACACACACACTCGCACGCACGCGCACACACACACACACACACACACACACTCGCACGCACGCGCACACACACACACACACACACACACACTCGCACGCACGCGCACACACACACACACACACACACACACTCGCACGCACGCGCACACACACACACACACACACACACACTCGCACGCACGCGCACACACACACACACACACACACACACTCGCACGCACGCGCACACACACACACACACACACACACACTCGCACGCACGCGCACACACACACACACACACACACACACTCATACACACACACATACACACATACACACATACACACACACACACATACATATGCCTAGACACACACACACACACACACACACACACACACACACACACACACACACACACACACACACACACACATACACACGCGCGCGCGCACACAGCTAGCCTCTCACACAGGTGCTTTTTTGAAGGATGAACATTGGAGGAGGAAAGATCTGCTGCATGCTTAGCTTTTCACATTTAGAGGATATTCTGCACATGTAGCTCAATTTCATGTGTGTATAGGTTTTCCTTGAGGTCTACACCCTGTCATTCCAGGGAGCAAGATGCTGATGGGGAAACCTGCAAAATAACATGATGAGAAGTAGTTACCCTACTTCGTGATGATTTTGTCTCTCAAGATTATTTTAGGGGTGTAGCCTGGATTCTTTTTTGGGAATGAATTTTTCATTGTTTTGAAATAGGAAGACATAACCTCATGCCGATATTTTGAGTTCATTTTTTTCTCTTAGAGCGGTTGGCTTGGGCTCCAGCGCTTGTAATCTCTGGTGTTTTGCTCATCCGACAGTGGAGAACACGTGATCGCATGACCGTCTGAGGTCACGCGATCACACTTTGATTTTTGCTAGCCCTACAAGGGTCAAACATCGATGGATGAACTAGTATTGTGTATTTGATTTAAGGCTCAGAACATCCAGACCAGAGCCAAATAAATGAATTCGTCGTCCCCAAACAATCATTTAACAACAAAGTTATTAGGCAGTAGGGTACCACAGAAACATGAGATTGTAGCTTCAACAAGTCAATAGGAATAGCAAAACAGGGATAAGAGCACACTTATTCTAGCATGTGCCTGTAGGACACCATGCAGGGTGAAAAGAGGGGGTCGCTAAGACGTGTGGCAAAGAGGGCCCCTATTCGTACAACTGCTCCAAGATCAATTTGGACTGCCAGAAGATGGGTGAGAGAGATAGGTTTTTGTGCCTCCATGGCATCAGAATCCAGAACATTAAAGGATCTGGAAGTTGCTGTCCTTGATCCTGGATTCTCTCTCATACGTCATACGAAAGGGTGACATTCAGAATTTTTGGATATGAGGGTGCCAGAAACTGACAACATAGCTAGCCTGATAATCTTTTCCTACAAAAATAATTTCATAGAGGGTATTCCACCTGTTCCAACACACTTTTCAGAATTCAATTCCGATACCGTTTCAGTGAGATATGATTTTCCAAAGTTTAGAGGACATGGGTCCAGGTTAGGTGACGACGCCAGCACTCCCAACAAGCAATGTGGCCAGGAACATTGGATAGGAATGCAGAGAGCGGCCTTCAAAGCCACAAGGTGGCTGGAGGACCTTCATGAAACTCCTTCAAATGATTATTACAGGATTAATGCCTGTGCATGTGGTGGAGAAGGAAGTTCCCTTGCATGTGAATACAACTATTGCTCATCCTTCTAGCCCAGGAGTGTTTTCAAGAGGGGACAGAATATATATTTGTGCTCCTTTGGCCAAATGAGACATATGAGAGCTTGCGAGAAAGCTATGATGATTTAAAATCTCAACCAAGAATAAACATAGACATTTTTATTCTCTAAAATCCTATGTTTGCTTCCGTGATTCTAGTTTCTGCAACCTGCAACTTCTGCTAACAAACAAGTTTTCCTACTAAGGTGCCTCTTGATGAGCCTGATCACCTCCCATAATGCTGTCCCAATTTCCATCAGTGATATCAGAGCTAAATCAAGGTTTTACCTCAACCTTGTACCCTGCTCTGTGACAGAATTATCAGTGGGCTGAACGTTGCACTACCATGGCGGCATCCACTTCTGTGGTGTGTTTACATGAAATCTGCCGCGCACGCAAATATTCCGCGAGGGAGACCGAGTCATGGACTTCCGCGATGGAGTTGAGGCAAGTGAGGGGTGGTCTTTGGGCAAGAGGAGAGGGCCACAGTTGATCCTCATGGTGGAGAGGCGGAATGGACCTCTTTGTGGGCCTGTGTTGGGCTGTTTATGGGTGTGGGGAAGGCTGGAATTGTGCCTGGTGGTAGACCCGCGGAATTGGGTGTTCATTAACAACGGCTTCATATTTGGAGTTCCGCGGAAGAGGCAAAACAAGGGCAGGGGGTGTGTCTGCGGATTAGGCATCTTGGGAGGTGAATTTGGGTGACTTTGGAGTCCGCGGAAGGCCTCAAAACATGGTGCAAGGTTCAGCCGCGGATTTGGGTTGTTTGGGATGCTACCGGAGCAAGTTTTGGGTGTGCGGAAGGCGTGAGAAAGTGCCATGATGGTCAGGAGCGGAATGGGCATGTTTGGGAGGGTGTTTTGTGGCTAAGGTGAGGAGGAAGTGCCGCGGAATGGTGCTGGGTGCCTGACCCGCGGAATTGCCTTGCTAGTAACAACAGAGGGGCGAGTTACAGTGCCGCGGAGGAGGCAGAAAGCGGCCATGATGTTGACCTGCGGATTTGCCACATTTCTGATGGAGTTGGAGTCACTTGTGTGGACAAGAGGGGTGCGGAAAGAGGCCTCCATGTGTGTCCGCGGATTTGGTGTTTAGAGGAGAGGCGTGTCAGGGCGGAACAAGAGGCACAAGTATTGCGGACAAAAGAAAGGGTCACACAAGGTGCGGAAGTGTTGTACAAGACGCGGGAAGACAACCGGACCAACAATGGCGGGAACCACAAGGCGCGAAGACCAAGAAGTGGCGGGAGGCGGCGCGACAAGCAAGGAGGAGGCAATGGCGGCACTTACTTCGCGGATGGGAATAAAGTAGTGGTGGTAGTGGGTGTGAATGCAAGGGGGCCACGACGCGGCGGGGAAGGGTGTAGCGGACTATATAATGGGCTTAGTTGCATCAGTGTGGTGTTCCGACTCGGGATTCGGGCTTGTGGACTTGTGTTCAGTTGACATGAGTTAATCAAGCTAATTGCCTCACAACCTTGCCTCACTCTCTCCTTCATCTGAGCACTCTGTCACCATGGAATCCGCAAGTGAATCTGATGACTCCGAAGATGACAAAAGATGTTCCGCGGAATCACTCACAAGACTGGCATGACACAAGTGAAGAGCACGGAAGAGTGCCCAAGTGACCGCAGAAATGGATGGGTGGCCCTTGGACAACTCTCAAGACTCCATGGGAGGAAAGACCACTTGTGAGTGATCAATTGTGACATTGTGTCATGGTGAATGTGGAATGTAGTCTCATGGTGTGCGGAAGGAGGAGATGTGCAGAGAACAACATGGAAGGCGCGGAAGTGAAGTAACATCGCGGAACAACAACGAGCGCGGCAAAAAAAGGCCCAACATGGTGGCCGACGTCAACTTTGCCAAGTTCGAAAGCAAGAATACCTTCAGAGGGAGCAACAAAATGAAGATGGTGTTGATGGAGAAGGGTCTCTGGAGCCATGTGGAGGAGAAGGAACCAGCTGAAATCTCTCTCTCTCTCAAGCTTCCTCATGGCAAGGAAACGTGATTTCTTCCTCACCACGATTTACCTCTACCTCTCCAAATGGCAGCAACTCCTTGTCCCGTGAAATCCTCACGCAAAATGATTTTTGGAAAGCGATTGAGTCTAATTATGCATCCAAGTCAATCCCTATGAAAATTGTGCTGCATCGTCGCTTTCATACTGTGAAGATGGACGAGTCCAGATCCATAATTGATTACATCAACATGGGGAAGTATCTCTCTGACCAGGTTGCTGTAATTGAGGACCCTTTCAATGAGCGTGTGCTCATGATAACCATCGTTTGTGGCATTCCTAGAAGTTAAACTCTTCTCATAGTTTTCCTGGACCAGCGTGGTAAAAAGCTCTTCCTCAACGACCTGGAGCAGATTTTGTTTGAGGAGGAGAGCCGCAAAGGAGATGATGGTGGAAGCAGACTGGACATTGCTCTCATCACCAAATCTGGTCATGGTGGTGGTGTTGCTCCAACCAGGGGCAATGGCTGAGGAGGGAAGAAGAAGGGGAACTGCCACTACTGTAGGAAACAAAGCCATTGAGTGCATGAATGCCGGAAGAAGAAGGCAAACCTTGCGGCTAGAGTGGGAGCGGGAAAGGATTTTGACGCTTCCAGAAATGCAACAGATTCCTGACCACTTTCTGGGTCCTGCACATCTCCGAGAACAACACCTTGCTTTGGATCATTGCCTCACGAGCCACGCATCACATGACATGTCGTTGGGAGGGGTTTTTCATCTACACCACCATTGAACCTCGTCGGGTGTACATGGACGACAATCATGTGCAAAAGGAAGTTAGGGAGGCTGAGATTGTGTTTGTTGCTCTCCTTGAAGGCAAGCACGTGGAACAGGTGTGCTCCATGTGCTGTGGCTGGCACCTAACCTCCTCTCTGTTTCCTCTCTCATCTCTAGAGGTATGCAGGTTTGCTTTGAGATTGGTGGCTGCACCATCTCTACTCGTGCCGGCTGTGTGCTTCCAAAAGCAGACAAGGATGACGGTCTTTACTGTCTCTATACAACATCTGAGAAGGAAGCAGACTCACCTTTGATAGCAAAGGAGGGAAAGGACGGCATTGGCCTTTCTGCTGGTTTGGTCACCTCGGCTTTGGTGCCATCATCTTCATGCAACAGATGGTCTGAGGACAAGAGGGTGAATCATCATGGTGCATTGGCTTGTGAGAGCTGCATTGAAGGGAAGCAAGCCCACTCTCCTCTCACTGGAGAAGGGAAAGGGGCAGCTGAGCTTCTCTCACTTGTTCACTCTGACTTGTACTGTCCCATGCCATGACAGTCCTTGTCTAGCAAGTTGTGTTTTGTCACGTTTATTTATAATGAGTCAAGGAAGAAATGGGTTTCCTTCCTGTTTGGAACGAATGAGTGCTTGTATATATTCAAGATGTGGATTGCTGCTGCTCAGAATAATACTGACAGGCAGTTGAAGGCGCTTTACACCGATGGGGGAGGAGAGTACTCCTCCAATAACTTCCGCAGCTTCCTTGAGCATCGTGGGATCTGGCACAAGGTCACCCCACCTGGAACACCGCAGCTGAACAGCGTGGCTGAACATGCAAAGTGCACTCTTATAGACCGTGCTTGCAGCATGCAAGAAGACGCTAAGCTCCTGCCAACTTGTTGGGCGGAAGCGGTCTATACCGTCGTGTACCTGAAAAACCGGATCCCAACGCTTGCATTGTTACCAATGATAATGGGAGGAGGTGTGGACGGGATGCAAGCCAAGATTTACACATGTGAAATTTTTTCTGTGTGGCGCATTTGAGCATTTTCTTGCTAACAGCCATACCAAGCTGGATGCTAAGTCGGTGAAGGCAGCCCTCCTCAGCTACGACACCATGAGATACCACCTCTACAACCTTTCTGTACGCGAGATCAATTGCAGCAGTGACGTGGTCTTCCAAGGGGATGTGAAGGGCTGGACTTGGAGCCCTATGTCAGCAGTTCCACTTGCTCCTGCACTTGTACCATAGGTGGGAGAAGAACTGGTCACAAAAGAGGAAGGTGCAGGAGATAGCATTGATTGCAATAATCACCAGGAGGTAGAGGCAACTGAGAAGGAGAGGGAGCCAGCAACTGAATCAGATGAGAAGGTGTAGCAAAGTGACTCACAACAGCTGCCACAACAGTCTACACACCTCAACAAAGATACTAAGGAAAGCATGGAGTAGATACAGTGTTCTGAGAGGCTTGCAAAGAAGAAGATACTGCAAGGGGAGCAGCTGAACCTGTGCACTACTCTACCACCACCATAGACCTCGGACCTTGAGCTCCTCGTCGTTACCGTCACCGATGACCCAGCCACCTTTGTTGGAGATCTCAAAGAGGATGTTCACATGGAGCAGCCAGAGGGAATGGTGGTTGAAGGAAGTAGGACTTGGTGAACAAGCTTGTAAAGGTCATCTAGGTCCTGAAGCAAGCACCGTGAGCATGGTACCACAAGATTGATGAGCAGCTCACTGGCCTTGGTTTTGTATGCAGTGAAACTGACGATGCAGTCGATGGGCATATGCATGAGGCATTTCAGGTCATCATCTTGACCTACGTTGATGACCTGCTCATCGCCTCATGTTCCAAGTCTCTACCTTGGCCTTCAATGCAAACGGGACCAGAAGCAGCAGATCTTAGAGCTGTTGCAGTGCACGTACATGGACGACATCTCAAGTGCTTCAACATGGCAGGAGCGTACAAATCCGTACAACCATTGGAAGTGGGAAAGCAAAAAAGGGCTCAATATCTTCAAAACGTAGCACAAAAGCATCTGTGTGATACATCACTGTGTCTGTGAAGCACACTCCTACCCTGGCGTGATGGGCGGCAGTCACATTGGCATGCATTAGAATTATGTCTCCCACAGCCTGCACAGCCAATAATCCTCGAATGCTCCTTCCTTGAAGTCCGTTGAAGGCCCTCCAGCCGTCTTTTCTCCTTGAAGGACGCTCTCAGCCATCCTGGTCAATAATTCTGGCCGCCTTTTGTGCTGAAAGTGCTCTTGTCGCCACTTGAACCTGAACCATGATCTCCAAACTTTGGAAAACCATATCTCACTCAAACGGACTGTGAATTGCGTTCCGTAGAGTGCGTTGGAACCTGTAAAATATTTTCTATGAATCTGTGCTGTCAGATGATTTTTATCGAGAAACACATTGTTTTCCCTTTCTGGCAACCTCATATCCATCATTCTCCCACTTTGAGAGAATAAAAATCACACTAGTCTGCATTGTCCCCTTAGCTGCTGAAAGTGGTGTGCTGCAAGTGGCTTGGTCCGGAAGTCTGCCGACATCATGCGTGAAGGGCAGAACTTGATCTGCACCACCTGCTTTGCCACAAGCTCAGGGATGAAGTGGTACCACAGGTTGATGCGCTTGGTGCACGTGTAAATCTCTGCATTCTTGGTCAGAGCAATGGCGCTCATGTTGTCACAATAGATGGTGGTTGCTGCGGTCTGCTGCTGCCCAAGGCTTGCCAGTAGCTCACACAGCCACACGGCTTCCTTTTTTTCTTCACTCAGGGAGATGCACTCTGCTTTGGTTGAGGAGATGGCGACACACTCTTGTTTCTTGCTCCTCCAATTGATTACACCTCCCCTGAGCATAGATACAAACCCACTGGTCAACCTCCTTGTGTTCAGGTCACCTCCCCAATCTGCGTCACTGTAGTTGATGAGGATGGGGCTATGTTTTCCATTGAATGTGAGCCAAAGGCTGCTGCTTCTGTCCAGGTATTGCAGCATGCGCCCGGTCGCCTCCCTATGCGGCACGCCCGGATTCACGCAAAACTTGCTGAGCACTCCCATTGCTTGGCTGATGTCAAGATGCATGCTGACTACTGCATACATGAGGCTTCCAACTGCTGCTTTGTACGGCACTACTTCCATGCAGTTGCTCTCTTGCATGCCGTGGGGAGTCTGCATCATGCTCAGCTTTGCTCCCACTTCCAGTGGTGTTATGGCCTTGCGCGCTCCTGCAATGTTGAAGTGACTGATGACATCACTCACGTGCGTGCTCTGCAACAACTCCAAGGTCTTCTGCTGGTCACGCTTGACCTGAAGGCCAAGGTAGTAACTGAGCTCTCCCATGTCATTCATGCCGAACCTGACAGAAAGGGACTGTTTCACATTGTCCGAAAGAGGCTTGGAGTCAGAGGCAATAAGCAGATCATCGACATAGAGCAAGATGATAACATGGCTTGCCTCTTGCATACGCCCATGGACTGCATGGCCAGATTTACTGCGCACAAAGCCAAGGTCAACAAGATCCTCAACCAACTTTATCCTCAACCATGCTCACGGTGCTTGCTTCAGGCCGTAGAGGGCCATCACAAGCTTGCACACCAAATCCTCCTTCCCTTCCACAACATACCCTTCCGGCTACTCCGTGTACACATCTCCTCAAGGTTACCATTCAGAAATGCACACATCACATCCATGTTGTGTACCTTCCATTCCATAGCAGCAGCAAGAGCAAGGATCCCTCGGATGGAAGGAAACCTGGTAACAGGTGCCAATGTCTCATTGTAATCCACACCCTCAGTCTATGCATACCCTTTGCAACAAGTCGTGATTTGTACCTGAGCACCTTACCATCGGCACCACGCTTGCGCCTGAAGATCCACCAGCACCCGATCACCCAGCTGCCACATGGAGCTTCCTCAAGGGTCCAGGTGTCATTCTTCATGAGCGCACCATACTCCTCATCTGCTACGGCACGCCATTGTGTCACCTCCTCACTGCGCATGGCTTCATTGAATGTGGCTAGGTCATTGGTCATGGTAAGGAAGAGGAGCTCGAGTTCAGAGGACTCCGTTAGTGGTCGATGACATCACAGGTTCAGCCACTCCACTTTTCGCGTCTGCTTCTTGGCGAGCCTCTTGGACCGCCGTAGCTGCTCCCCACTGTCCTCTGGACCTCTGTTGAGTTGTGCAGACCTCCGTGTCAGCTGCTATGCATTTTTCTGCTGCTCCTCCTCACCGGATTTGGCTGTTGGCTCCTTCTCTTTCTCAGCTTCCTCCACCTCCTTGTCATTACAGCTATGACCGCCATCTTCTGCATCGTCCTCTTCTGCCACCGGTTCTTCTCCCGCCTCAGTTAAAAGTGCAGAAGCAAGTGGGACTACAAACATATGGTTCCAATTCCAGCCCTTCACGTCCTCTTCAAAAGACCACATCACGGCTGCAGATGATCTTGCGTGTAGCGAGTTTGTAGAGGCGGTATCCCATGGTGTCGTAGCCAAGGAAGGTCGCATTCAATGACTTTACGTCCGGTCTTGTCCTGGCTGCCGGCAGCTATGTGCACAAATGTACCACACCCAAAGAATATCAGGTTTGTCACAGTCGGCTTGCGTCCTGTCCACGCCTCCTCTGGTGTCACCAATGACACGTTGTGCGTGGGACTCCGGTTTTTCAGGTACACGGCAGTGTTGACTGCTTCCACCCAAAAGGTTGGCGGGAGCTTCGCGTCTTAGAGCATGATGCAAAAACGCTCCACACGCGTGTGGTTTGCGCCTTCAGCCACGCCGTTCAGCTGCGGTGTTCTAGGTGGGGTGACCTCGTGCCTGATCTCGCAACGCTTCAGGAAGTCATGGAATTTGTTGGATAGGTACTCTCTTCCACCATCGGTGCGAAGAACCTTCAACCGGCTGCCACTCTCAGCCTGTGCAGCAACAATCCACACCCTGAAAGAATCAATGCACTCATCCTTTCAAGCCAAGAATGTCACCCACATCTTCCTCGATTTGTCATCAATGAATGTGAAAAAGTACAACTTGTCGGAAAAGGACTGTCATGGCATGGGACCGCAAAAATCAGAGGGTATCAGTAAGATAAGCTTAGTTGCTCCCTTTCCTTTCCTCATGAAAGGAGAGCGGACTTGCTTCCCTTTTTTACAGCTCTCACAAGACGAGACACCCGGCTACTTCACCCCCTTGACCTCCAGACCACTGACCATCTCTTGCATGGAGATTATGGTGCCAAAGCCGAGGTGAGAAAGCCGGTTGTGCCACAGGCCGATGTCATTTTTTCCTTCTCTTGTTGCCAGCGCTTAGTCGGTTTCCTTCTCCGACACCACATAGAGACAGTATAGACCATCCTCTTTGGCCGCTTTTGCAAGCACACATCCTGTGCGGGCACCATTCTCAAAGCAAACCCTCATGCCTTCAGAGATGAGAGAGGAGGTCAGCTGCCAGCCCTGGAACATAGAGCACCTTTTTCACACGATATTCCACGCGATTCCCTTCAACAGAAGCACAAAACACAATCTCGTCCTCCCCAACCGCCATTTGCACATGGTTGTCCCCCATGTACACCCGTCAAGGATCAATGGTGGTGTAGACAATGAACCACTCTCCTCGACACGTCATGTCCCGCGTGGCTCCCGAGTCAATGATCAAGAACAAGACGGTGCTGTTGGAGACGTGCAGGACCTGGATGGTACCTCGAATCCGCTTTGTTTGCGGAAGTGACGGAATGCTTTTTTGCTCTCACTCCAGCCGCAAGATTCGCCTTCTTCTTTTGGTAGTTGCGCACCCAATGGCCTGACTTCTTGCAGCAGTGGCAATTTCCCTTCTTCTTCCCTCCTTCGCCATTGCCCCTGGTTGGTGTAGCACCACCCCCGTGACCAGATTTGGTGATGATCAGCATGAGTACACGTTCCTGGACAGGATCCTTAATTGTAGCAAGCTGGCCGGCAAGAGACTTCACCATGTTAGTGTAGTCAATCATGGATCCGGACTCATTTTCTCTTTCAACAATCAAACCCAATGTTGGGGTCAGCTTAACAAGTAGTGCAAGGTCCATCACCTTGTTTCCTGTCCCCTCTCTCTCCATAGCCGCCCCTTCCCCCTCCCTCTCACACACACTCTCTCTCTCTCTCTCTCTCTCTCTCTCTCTCTCTCTCTCTCTCTCTCTCTCTCTCT
>SZWC01034318.1:0-14308 GCA_023375785.1 Penium margaritaceum | reverse complement strand
AGAGAGAGAGAGAGAGAGAGAGAGAGAGAGAGAGGGAGAGAGGGAGAGAGAGAGAGAGATAGAGAGAGAGAGAGAGAGAGAGAGAGAGAGAGAAAGAGAGGATGGAGAGTTAGGCAAAGAGAGAAACGAGTAATGAAAGGGATGAAGATAAAAAAAGAAAGAGAAAAAAAATCAATAGAGTGAGGAAGAGAGGTATGATGAGGGGGAGAATGATGAATAGGGAGAGAGAGGTGTATGTAAATGGAGAGGGACATATATAGTCTGAGAGGGAAAGAGAGAGTAGAAAACATACACAAAAAATATAATATCACACCATTTGTATACACTCCTTGTAGAGTGCATGGTGTAAGTGCATGGTGTTGGGACGCACTAGGGGAGTACACTAGTAAGCGAGTGCGTGATTTCCCTACCATTGGGCATACATGATCTATCTATCTATCTATCTATCTATCTATTTATCTATCTATCTATCTATCTATCTATATATATATATATATCTATCTATCTATCTATCTATCTATCTATCTATCTATCTATCTATCTATCTATCTATCTATCTATCTATCTATCTATCTATATATCTATCTACCTATCTATCTATCTATATATCTATCTATCTACCTATATATCTATGTATGTATGTATGTATGTATGTATGTATGTATGTATGTATGTATGTATGTATGTATGTATGTATGTATGTATGTATGTATGTATCTATCTATCTATCTATCTATCTATCTATCTATCTATCTATCTATGTATCTATGTATGTATGTATGTATGTATGTATGTATGTATGTATGTATGTATGTATGTATGTATGTATGTATGTATGTATGTATGTATCTATCTATCTATCTATCTATCTATCTATCTATCTATCTATCTATATATCTATCTATCTATCTATCTATCTATCTATCTATCTATCTATCTATCTATCTATCTATCTATCTATCTATCTATCTATCTATCTATCTATCAATACATCAATCTATCTATCTATCTAACTATATTTCTATCTATATTTGTATATGTATCTCTTTGTTTATCTCAATATCCTTCCATTTCTCTCTACTAAAATAGCCCCCTACCTCCCCCCCCCTCTCTCTATATCTCTCCCCCTCTTCTTCCCTCCCTCCCTTGCTCATTCTGTCTTACTGAATTCCCCCCACCTGTTTTCCCCCTCATCATCCTTGTTTCTAGCATGAACATCCTCTTCGCCATTGCCATCATCCTAGCCATGAACATCTCAATTTGATCCCCATTGCCATTTCCATCGCCAACACCAACACCATTGTTTTCACCATTATCAACTCGTCCCTCTCCCTCACCCTCCGCCCTCCCTCCCTGCCTCTAATAAATCCCTTCAGTTTTCCTCCTCCTCCTTTAAACATTTCTATTTCTCCTCATCCTCTTCCTCTCCTCCTATTATATCTCTTACCTTCAACTCCCCACTGCTCTCTCTCCTCCTCATGTCTCTTTTGATCACACGCCTACCCCTTCCCACCTCCTCTCTCTCTCTCTCTCTCTCTCCCTCTCTCCCTCTATCTATCTCTCTCTATCTCTATCTTTCTCTCTATATATCTATCTCCCTTTGTTTTTGTTTTCATGTATGCATCTCTATCCTCCCTTCCCTCAACTATCCTTCCTTTCTTGTTCCACTCATTTTGCATCCTTCTTTTTGGTGCTTCCATCCTCTTTGATGTTACCACCCCCATAACAAAAGAACTTCCATCATGTTAGCTGTCACCATCATCATCACCATCATCCTCAACGTCTAAATTTCCATTGCCATGGTTTCAACCATCCCTCACCCAAACACATTTCTCCTCCCTCACTTCCTCCTCTCCCTCTCTCAATCTCTCTTTTCCATTATACTTCCAACCAGCCTTCTCACCACCCTTCCTCAATCCACATTTCTCTCATCTCCATTTCTTATCTTCCATTGTCACATTCTTACGGTGTATTTTTTATTCCATGTGCACCTCTTCAAGCTTGCTCTATGTATGTTATCATTTTTTCCTACTACATATGCATTTTATGCCTTATGATTGTAATGATGTCATCGTTTATGTAATTTTCATATTCGTTCAGTGTCTCATTCCCTTTTTTGTTGTGTATATTGTCTTCAAGTCATGGCAACGTGTCATTTTCCCCATCTCTCCTCCCTTCGCCCTCTTCCAAGTGTGTCCCTTTCCATGTTCCAATTCTCATGGCTCCTTCCCTCCCCTGCCTCATATCACCATGCCTTTTCCTCTTGAACCTTACTCCATCCAACCCATCATGCCCCCTTTTTGCCTATAGTCCTCATCGTTTTCTCTTGAACCTTACTCTAAAAGTTTTTGCTCATTTTAACTAATTGATTTGTCCCAACTCATACTTGGGTTATGTATCTCCATAACCATCTCTTTTGAGTAACGTTTGGCCTAGAATTGGTATTTCGTCTGTCTAAATTCCGACATTTCCTTCTCATGGGCTTGCCAAATTTTACTTATTACATTGGATTAATTTTTGTATTTGAGACATATAGTTGATTGACGAGCATTAATAAAGGTAATGTATCAATACGTTTGTTTCAGTATGCATAGATTTATCAACAATGATAAACATGAATG
Organism: Penium margaritaceum; assembly: GCA_023375785.1. Taxonomy (NCBI): domain Eukaryota; kingdom Viridiplantae; phylum Streptophyta; class Zygnematophyceae; order Desmidiales; family Peniaceae; genus Penium; species Penium margaritaceum. The sequence goes on along the minus strand of SZWC01034318.1, from coordinate 11,687 downwards.
CATCACACCAAAGACCACATATGTGTTCCTTGTAAAACATGAAAAAACTAGTTACATAAAAAAAGAGACATTATGGTGAATGATGAATGTTTACTTTTCCATTTACTTCCCAATACACTTTTGTGTACACAGTTTTGAGGGTGGAGTGATTGGATTTACTTGGTCTTTGATGCTCATTCTTTTCATAAATCATTTCTTTACGCTATTAATGAAGTCACAAATTGGATCCACGTAACTTCCTTCCCTCCTCAGGCTTCATATCTTCCCCTTTCTATCCTAACACCTTCTTCACCAAGGATATTCATGTTATTTGGTGAAACTAAGCATGTACTATTGCGTAGGAAACTGCCTCCCTTTTTCTTGAAAGAAATACTTTCCTAAGTTTTATCATGTCCTATGTTTGCATTCTTCTTAGTATTCTTTACTTTATTCTCTGAGACCGGGTTCAAGAAGTCATTATTACCTGAAGAAACACAAGAAAACATGTAAATATTGCGTGTCACATGTGCATGTAGTTCCAAGGAGTACGAGAGAAGCCAATAGGAGGTCAATGATAACCAAAAGAGACAAGAAGAACCAAAAAATGCATGGAAATATTGAGTCAACAATTGCTTAATTTTTTCTCTAGGTTTCATTATCCCGAGTACCTTTCTTCATTCAATTTTCAAGAGATGTTTTACTCTTGAAATCCCTCTTTATTCCAAGAATGAGTTTTCCTTTAACTTGGAAATCATCTTTTGCAGTTATTGAGATCTTTTATTGACGTTTATTAACCTTGTTATTACACAAATCAATGAGACATAGGAAATTGTTTTTTTCAACTATGATAATTCTGAATATGTGGCTGATTAGAGAACTTCATTGTATTCTTTAACGTGCATGGACCACAATAACGAAGGACATTAAGCCTTTATCCATACTCTTGCCAAATGTAATAGTATGGAGTGATAAGTACACTCCCACCCCTCACCTCAGTTTTTGAGATAAAGGAAAGTTGATGGATTTCCTTTCTCACAAAGTACTTTGACATGTTATTCTGAATGAGATGTGAAAAAAATAGTAAGATAAAATGAATAACAAAGAGGTTCAAGGTCGTTATTGCTTCAGCACAAGGCTTTACTAATCCGAATGTTAAATGCCTATGGTAGGAGATGAACAAGGAACAAATCAACATTATACCGGACATATCATTGTTAAAAACATCTTCATATACTTGTGCTAAGGAATGAGATGATTATTAAACCCAAAGTGCAACTAGACGCGACCCACACAATAGAAAAACATGGTATGGGTGTTAGCCCAATTGATAAAGAAGTGGAAGAAAACAAGGCTTTCAACTTGAATGACAATGAAAGAAGAGCACTTTTTGCTTCTTATAAAGTATCAGCAACTTCGTTGCCACTTGGAAAATGCAAAAGACATAGATACAAACAATAACCACAAAAGGTACTCATGATAAGATTCATGGAAATGTAATGAAATTAGCAAAAGGTAGCTTACACTTCAAAAAATTGGTTTATACACTTAAGTTGAATGTGAATGGTGAGGATGGTAGATATTTAAGGTTGTTGGGATCCGCTCTATGGGCAGGCATTTTTTTGGTAGTCAACTATATCTTTTTTTGAAGTGTGAGACAATTCGGGCCTTCACATGAAAAACATGCAGCAATGCAAAGTTTGGTAGGGGCTCACATAAAACAAATATGAAAAAAATCACCAACCTACTTCCTAGATTTGAGGAAGATTATAGTTCATCCTTAAAGCATCTTCAAGCAGATGCTCCAACCATGACGAAGTCGTAGATATTACTTGAGGCTATTCATATTACTTAATTAGTACCCATGGAGCAGCATACAACCTCAATGACTTTGCCACCTGTCATTAGAACATCATTTCTGAACTTTGTGAAGGCGGAATATAGGATCCTCTCACTCATTCAGATGTCTTAAAAACCTCAGAATTTTTAAAGAACTTCATATGTAAGTTTTCAATGGTTCGGATAAATGTTACATCATCAGAGGTAGATCCCTTTGCAAAATGAGGCATACTATACTCTTGTCCAATATGTGTACCTTGTAAAAGGAGGTAAACCACTCTTACAACAAGCTCAACAGCTTACGTCATTCTTCAATAAGTTGATAATGTTTGTTTTGGAATAAAAAAACTCCACCACAGACAAGCTATGATGTTTTCTTAGGAACTACAGGGTCAGATGGGAATGGTGGAGCTAACCATACAATCATATAGACCTTCTAGCCTCATCTAACGTTTCCACTTTTGTATGCAATCTTTGCCAACATAAATGTACGTAACATGATTGGGAAATTATACTATTACACCATCTTTGAATTTTCCATTCATGATGTACCTCAAAATTCCTAAAAAGAGTTTCTAATGCCATAGTTGTCAAAAGAAGTAGAATGGTACCCTGGTGTTAACTATATGATATCATTCTTTGGGTTTAAGCATTGTATCAATGCCATAGTTATCAAAAGAAGCAGGATGGTACCCTAGTGTTAACCATATGATATCATTCTTTGGTTTTAAGCATTATATGAATTAGTGGATAGGACAATCCATAAGAGAAAGCAAGCACTCAACAACATTCAAATCCTCCACCAAACCAGCCAAAACGTGGGCCCTGTGCTATCGACCATTGTATTGGATAAGAGCCACCATTAAAACATTCATTCTCCCACTCCAAAATGGGCTTAACACCAATCTCTAAACAAATCAATTATTGCCTAAGTAGCCAAAAAAGAGTTAGAGAGGTTTCTAGGTGAATGAACTAGTGAATGTTGATGTGTTATCAAAACATTCAAGGCTCTTACAAAACATCTAACTTGATATAAACTGTGAATAAGTACATAAGGCTCATCAGACTTATAAAAGTTGCAAAACTACATTTTAAACAAAGGAAGGTGACTTATTGATTTTCACGAATGAGCTAACACCATGAAAAGTTGATTCCTCCTACCAGAGATTTAGGTTCCTTATGTTAATTATGTACTACAAGTTTTTTCATTCCCTGAATTCATCCAAAAATTGTTTTCAAGCCACAAATAATTCTATTTAAGCTAAAAACAAAACTTGGAAATAGAATTATTTCTGTTCTCGTTAGGAGAAAAGTACCAAAGATGGTCTTTAAAACAGGTCAAACATTGAAAAATCGAATTCAACCATTAACACTTGATGTTTTATCAATACATTTTAAATCATTAAAACATAAAACAGACGAACATAGCACATTAAATGAACTTGAAATTTTACATGAGTAATGTTTGTATTTGATTGTGAAAAAGTGCAAGATTTCTCATCATGACCTTGATTCCTAGGCCACTAAGGTTACAAGGACAGTGTTTGTATTGTCCCAAAAGTATTGAAAAAAGCAACATTTTTAGTTTCCAAATGAATTAGCCAACTATAAAACATGTAAGGATCTTGTGAAGCTATATATTATTTAAGAATAGACCTTAATCTACAATTTAACTTATCAAACTCAAAATCATTTGCATGGATCAAAGCATAGCCCTGAAGAATCCATCATTTTTTGGGGGTTTTCATAATTATTCATGATCTATAAGACTTTGGAAACTCCTCACATAAAATGGAAAATGATTCATTGAGAGAGCTCAAACTTTCATTGTTTTTACTAATTGATACATGTTGTATGATTAAAAACCAGTTATAGTGGCACACTCTTTCAAAGCAAAGCATTGTTAACTCAAGGTTTCTACAAACTAGTTTGACTACTGCACAAATTGACAATTACTTAATTTTCTTCCAAATGTAATTAAAATACTTCTACACACAAGTCTTGCAAAGAAGAAATGATCCAATTGCTATCAATGTTGAACAATTAACCACCCCAATAATCCTTGAAGTCGAATTTCATGTTTCTTGGCTTAGTTAAAATAGTACCTGTTTTTCTAGAAAGATGTGGAGGATAAAACAAATCGTACAAATGGTTGTGTGATTTTGAATGGCCATGTTCAAAATCATCTTTTGCACTCTTGTTGGGTTTAGATTTTACCACTTTATTGTTTTTGAAACTTATCAGCAGGTCAACTAGATGGTTTCATCTTAATTGTAGTTTAACTTTGAAATTCACCTCAACACATATAATAGTATTGTTAGACACCACAATTAAGATTGAGAAAGTGTAAAACATGTCAGCTTGAAAACTCATCTTTCACGTGAAGACGTTAATACATGGACATCAATTCATCAACTCATCTTCCTCCTCCACACACTCTTCCTTGAACATGACATGGCCGCACATGTTGTTGGCATGCTTTTTGAAACATACACTACACTTACCTACGCATTCTACGCCATGGGTGGGTTTCCACGGAGCTTCTACCATACAAACATGAATCACATTCACTATTTTATTAAAAGGAGACATGGGCCAGAAATTGAAAGATTGTGTCTTAGCTTTACATCCAGCTCAGATGTAGACAAGTTGCATACAACCTGAGTTATTGTGGATGCACTCACTATAATGGGGGTGCCAAGCAGAATCACCAAAGCATGTGCACCTTTTCCACCCCAATAGTGTATGTAGAACACTAACACTCATAGTATGGCTATTGAATTCTACAAACCCACTAAATGTTTGTATTACCATTTGCACAATTGTTGACAATATGGGAGAGCAGCCTGCATCAAGCTCACATGCGTGCATCCGTTTATGTAAGAGGATGTGATTACAACAATAATTGCATGTTAATGATTAAAGCGAACGATGAACATCTTGTTGCCACCTTTTTGTGTGGACGTGTCATCCACTACAAGTATCAGCTTCATCACACTATGATCGATGTTGATTAGAAAACATGGAAGAATGCCATGAAATGGCATAAGCACTACTAAATGCATGCAAAAGGGGTCCACTTTCCTCTCCCATCCAATGGAAAGTTTTGCATAGCAATCGTGCCCGCATGCCATGTCCATCCTATCATGCTCATGATTAAGTTGCATTTCAACAACCAAACAACTTGGGTTTTACAAGGTCACCTGGCGCGTGCTTCCCAATGATGCCTCAGATATCATCTCACGGCCTATGTAATTGCTAAATGTATTGCCACCTTTCAATTCCTTTTGCGGTGCAAGCTTTATTTCTTCGGGCTCTCAACATGTTCCACAAGCTACACTGTTTTCCCACGACTAATGTGCACCCTATGTTGTTTCATACCACTTTGATGATGGATCATTCTTCATGGAAAATGTTACACATACAAGTACACGTCCTTGAAAACCCTTGTTTCTAGAATGTACCATGATGTGACCATGTAGACTGCCTCATTGACATACGGGCACCGGCCCTTAGGTGTGTGAAAAACACACTTTGAGTGCTTCACTACAACATATACTATAAGTTGGACTTTCACGTTATGTTGGAATGAAGAAAAGATTCCACTACCAAACTGGTCGACGTACTATCCTCTTAATCAACGCTTTTCCTTGCTAAGCGTCCCTTCTGACTTCTTTCTATTCGTAACAAGGATGATACCTTGACACTCAGTGCCCATCAAATCATTCGTGACCTAACTCCTTGATGAGTTGCATTCTTCATTGTTGCTGCCCATGTTGTGGGCATCATTTTTGTTGTTATCACATACACATGGTAGTGCATAGTTCATTCTTAGAATAAATGCCAAGTATACATCGCACGTTGTAGTGTGATTTTCATCTTTTTCATTGTGAAAACTCTCTACGTGCATAGGCACCACTAGATTTGGATGTGTTCACCTCTTCTAAGGATTGTCGAACACTACAGCCCGGCGTGTGTATAAGAAGAGAGTATGGTCAAAATGGTCTATAATTGGCAAGGATGAATAGCTGTTGGATGATCATCTGGGAAGTAGTGACCATGGCAAAGCATGACTCCGAATATAGGTGGAAAATTTTCTGACGTAGATTTTAGAGTAGATGCATCGGGCATAGAAGGTCAGGAATTGACAGAAGATAGGGTGACGGGTATCCCACAGGGTGCTTGAATGGCTTAGGCCTCGGTTGCACTTCACATCTAAAACTTGCCTGGAAACGTTGCATGCACTCCTTAAGAGTCACTAGCTAGAAGAATCGTTCCATGATGATGAGGCAGTGGAATGGGTGGGGTGTGATTGGCGTAGACTGACTAGTGCCTTGAAATACCTATTGCTCAGTCACAGGCATCATTTTAATTCAACAAGAGCCAACAAAATCCAGACTTGACACTCAAAACTATGTGAAACAACGTAAAGAAACACAATGTCAGCACATCCATTACCACACCTAACTTGTGGCTATCCGTTGGTGCAAGTGTTTTGTTAGTGTACAAAAAAAAGACAAGGGAATATGTAACCTTCCCCTTTGTTCAAGTTTAACAAACACTATTGATCTCACCTTATGAATGTAAGAAAACTTGAATAGTTTGAACCCAGAAAAAGTATGTGGTTTTAAAGATCAGATAATGTTAACAATTATGTGTAACAATGCAAGATCAGTTAGTTAGTGGATATGACCTTTAGTGATCCAATAGGCACGCATCTTCTGAGCATGAAGAGTGCCACAAATGCTTGTTTGTGTCTGATGAACCTTAAACAAACACTCATAGAATAACTTTTTTTCATCCATATCATGATAATTACTGCGTGGAAAGAGTTTAAAAAACTGGATTTCAAAGCATTTGAGAAGATCATGCCAAAATGGGTTGGTTTGAAGAAGCTGTGGACTCCACAACCATAACCTATTATTGGTAGACCATAAGGAATAACATAATGTACAAGAGTTAGTGTCAAATGGTTTTCATATTTTTCATGGATATATATAACATGAATGTAATACTTGATAGGAAAAAATTCATTTTCAAAAGTCTTGTATGTAAAAAAGTGCTTTACTCCTCAAGAAACACTCATTCTATGCTATCTTCAAAGCCTTAGAAGGAACTTCATCACTGAGATTTGGTAGAAAGCATATGGTCATGATGTAGCTCAAAAACTTAAGGATATTCGAAAAGATGAAATATGGGTCGTTCATCCCCATAATGATGATGATTGATTTGGATAAGATGAACTCCTTATTAGAAGATATCTTTGTATTATCTTTCACACAACAAAATTCTACCTCCTAACAAACTACAAGATGAGGGCCTTTTGTTACAACACTTAGTATCGCATGATAAATTCATTCTTTTTTTGGTGTGAATAATGCATTTAATGGAAGGAAGTGACGCACTAAAACTCTTATGGTGGTTGATATCATCTTTTACAAGCTTGTATGATATGTCAATCATGTTATTCTGGAACAATGGGTCTTTGCAATGTGAACGTCACTTTGTAGTGTACTACATCAAAGTTGAGATGCAAGGCTTCCTCAAGAAAGTTCACAATGCCTCAAGGGCCGTGCAGTAGAAAATCACTTGATAAGAAAAGGTCAGTATTTAAAGCTTTTTCCACTTAAGGCAAGCCCATTTATAGGACTTTCTTTTTGTTAATGGATGCATAGATTTTCATCATTATGAAAGTGGGGAAGGCATGTGTAAGGATCTTGTTTAATACAAAGGGGCACGTCCAAAATAAAATTTTAACATTAAATTAAGTTTTTCTTACTATGATGTTGTGAATCACTTCCTTTTGCATAGACCCATCTCCTTTTCCATGCTTGCTCTAACAAAAAAAATTAAAACTGAAAGTTATTTCAGTTTTCCAGTTTTTATGGTGGATGTTTCTCCTTTCCTTCAGCAAAATATCGAATTTCATTTTCACTTATGGTAACATTGGTGATCATATTCTGTTTAAGTTATTCTTTTCTATGTCATCCCTCATGTTTTAATGTTTCTATCAGAATTTTGTGTTTTATTTGTTTCTTATGGAATGGTTTGATTACCTTCATGATATTGTGGATCTAGTTTTATCACAAATGTAAGTTGTTATTTGAAGTCACCAAGGTTTTTATCGACATTGTCTTTGATTCTGTGTAGAAGGGCTCTAGAGATTTCTCCTTAGTAGGTGAGAAGGTCATTTGTTGACGTCTTTCACAATAAAACATGTGATGAATGGCTGCAACATTCCTGTACATCATCAATCATGAATCAGGGACTGTGTAGTAGACATGAACGTTTTTTATGAGAGTGATTATTTGAAACTTCATGCTTTAAACAAAAGCTCACTGCTAGCCTTATTTCATCATCACTACACGCCTAAAAATCCATCATGGCATCCCAAGATTTCCGTGGGGAGGGTGAGAGTACGGATGGTGACAAAGGTTGTCACACATTATGTTGTAGTGTGAATGCCGTGGCCCTGTTATTGCATGGCTCTTTTGCCAACAGAAACATTACTAGAAGTCAAGTATTGCCATAGTGCCACTTTTGTAATGAAAACAAACGTGACACATTCATCGTTTCCGAACAGGTTGCCTTATGCCCCATGAATTACTTAAGATCATCGCATCAAATGCAATGATTTTGCTATGTTGAAAATCAGGTTTATCATATGATACCCATATATCTCTCTATGCTTGAGTCCATTCCCGGTTTTGGAACATAAAATGAGTATATTTCTAGAATATCAGTAGTTGATCCAAAATGTCACCATGCTGCTAACAATCTATTTTTTCTATAGCAGTCAACCATCCCCCATGTTTCTTGTATGTTTGTATCCACTTGATTCATTCCTTTTTTTTCATCAAAGTAGGTTGTTTCTCTGCTGGTTGTTTGATATTTGAATACATTTCTGGTCATTTGTGTATCAAAAATGATAATGATAACATCTTTTTTAACAGCCTTGTTTATCCCAAAATGGTTCCTAGTTTGTGTGGGGAAATGGTTGAGAGGTTTCTTGCCACCAGCTCCAAAGGTCATTTGATGGCACCACTCGCAATTGAACTCTCGATGGAAAACACTTGCAACATTGTTTTTTCAGTTAAGTTGCTTTTTTCCATACTTCCCTCACTAGCAAAAGCTATCTACTAAAACTTGGAAACGTGGTTAGAAAGATGTCAAGCTTTGTAAAAAAGAGCCATACATCTTAAAATTGAGTCACTATATGCCACTATTTCAGAACGTTGGTCACCATATTCCTCGTCAGGTTTGACTGTCATTCATCATTATGGAATTCAAAATTTCATACATTTTCTCTTCACAATACATTTTGCAACACTTTTGGTCTAGTGTTATGTGCACAGTTACAAGTTACATGTAATTATTGAACACGATTGTTGGACGTCACTTTAACCTTCAGCAAATTTTTCCACTGGATTTCACTCACGTCTACGTTAGATAACAACATTTGCTTTGCACAATGCAAATCTAAGTTCACATTGATGTGACACCACCTATTTAACTCTACAACCACAAGGAGCACATAAGAATTCATCAAAAGACCCGTCTACGATATAAATAATGATATCTTATATGCCCCTTGTGATAAATCTTGATTGTACAAAATCAAATCTTTGGCTCATCTTGAATAAAATATTGGAAATCGTTGTATTCTGATCACAAGGAAACAGAAGCGTGGGTACTTCTAATTTCTGACTCAGGTAAGTTTGAAACTACTGCGATCCGAACTTGTGGAAGATAGATAATTTTCCGCCGCTCTGTATCGTTTATCAAGAATGAGAACTCGCGATTGTGTGCTGCACTGTCCCCCAGAAAATACAATCGACTTGTGCACGGTCCCTCGGTATAGTACTTTCTTAATGTTAACGAATGCGCTCCAAACGATTATCTTTGGTCAATCCTCGGTCAAACGAAACCGTCGGGCCCACAGAGACTTTTGGAGTGTAACGGTTGGTAAGGACTCTCCGAGACGGTTCTTTCTGGCGAAGCCGTGTTAAGGTTAGATCGCACATGGCCTGAGCGATTGGCGATGGGGATTGAGGATGGAAGAAAGATCAAGGTCATTATACGTAAAAGGGAGCTTTTGACCAGTTAAGTAGCGGACAACAATAAAAGAGCCATTCGTCCATATTTCAAGCATATAAACAGTTTTGCTGCTATATTACAATAGCTTTTGCAACATGAGTCATACTAACGGAAATTGGATTGAATTAAGTGCTTCAAGAAGCAGTACTCAACATTTCAAGTGACGCTGCCATTTGTAACGGCCATTTGAGGAACATGGCCATGTTCTTGAATTCTCTTATGTCCACGGCTGTCTAGCCAGATCCGTTTCTGAATCCGGCCAACTTTGCAAGTTTCACGCATGGCCAAATTCGTTGTTTGAACCTACTGCAATGACGTGACAAGGAGATCCTACGTGTTTGGCCGTCGATTTGCTACCGTGTTATAGATCGTGCCATTCTTCAATGCCGTGTGAGCATGCTGTGAAAGCTTCGAAGGTCGCACATGTGATGCCTCATGTGTTAACATTACACAACTGGGGGGGTGGGAGGGGATGGATCGCTCGGAAGCTAGCTGAGGGTTTGTTTGGATTTCACCGAACAACCGAGACCACACAACTGTGTGGTCAACACAGCCGACTCATGGAACTTGGCGTCAAGAAATGTGTTTCACCGGCCCAGCCCCCCCAGTCGATCCCTGCATTAACCAAACAAATCGTGTGGTCAGCAACGCATGTTTGCAATCGAAGAGCTTCTAAGTCAAAGCTGATTGCGACCGGCATTTCTTTTGTGGAAATGCTTATGTATCCCATTCTTCGCAATACATATCGCCATAAGGATTGCCATTGATTAAAATAACAATGAAGGCAAAGGAAACACTAGCAACAAAACCCTCCATTGAACTGGAAAACTCATCGTTCACTTCCTATTTCTGAATGAACTTCACATGTAACATGTTACAATATGAACACTCATTGTTCAAATTCATCTTCATTAAAAAAAACAGTATTATAGTGTGTTAATAGACACAACCATGTACATTTCCTTGCATTCATACATGTACAAGTTCATATACATATGCAGGTACATGCACAAAAACGTAAACATATACAAAAACAAAAATGCACACATATACGTACATGATTACATATGCAGATGCATAAACATTTCCAAATTCATATCCACATTCCTATACATGTACATACACATACACATATACATATACATATACATACACATATACATATACATATGCATATACATATACATATACATATACATATCCATATCCATATACATATACATATACATATACATATACATATTCATATACATATACATATACATATACATATACATATACATATACATATACATATACATATACATTTACATTTACATTTACATATACATAGACATATACATATACATATACATATACATATACATATACATATACATATACATATACATATACATATACATATACATATACATATACATATACATATTCATATACATATACATATACATATACATATTCATATACATATACATATACATATACATATACTTATACATATACATATACATATACATATACATATACATATACATATACATATACATATACATATACATATTCATATTCATATACATATACACATACATATACATATACATATACATATACATATACATATACATATACATATACATATACATATACATATACATATACATATACATATACATATACATATACAGATACACATACACATACAGATACAGATACAGATACAGATACAGATACAGATACAGATACAGATACAGATACAGATACATATACATATACAT
>SZWC01034317.1:5449-18437 GCA_023375785.1 Penium margaritaceum | reverse complement strand
CGGAGTGGTGCAAACTGGTTGCGGAGTGGTGCAAACTGGTTGCGGAGTGGTGCAAACTGGTTGCGGAGTGGTGTGAACTGGTTGCGGAGTGGTGCGAACTGGTTGCGGAGTGGTGCGAACTGGTTGCTGAGTGGTGAGAACTTGTTACGAAGTGGTGCGAACTGGTTGCGGAGTGGTACAAACTGGTTGCGAAGTGGTTCGACCTGGTTGCGGAGTGGTGCGAATCGGTTGCGGAGTGGTGCGAACTGGTTGCGGAGTGGTGCGAACTGGTTGTGGAGTGGTGCGAACAGGTTGCAGAGTGGTGTGAACTGGTAGCGGAGAGGTGCGAATTGGTCGCGGAGAGTTGGGAACTGGTTTCAGATTGGTGCGAACTCGTAGTGGAGTGGTACGAACTGGTTGCGAAGTGGTGCGAACTGGTTGCGGAGTTGTGCGAACTGGTTGAGGAGTTGTGCAAACTGGTTGCGGAGTGTTGCATACTGGTTGCGGAGTGATGCAAACTGGTTGCGGAGTGGTGCAAACAGGTTGCGGAGTGGTGCAAACTGGTTGCGGAGTGGTGCGAACTGGTTGCGGAGTGGTGCAAACTGGTTGCAAAGTGGTGCGAAGTGGTTGCGGAGTGGTGCGAACTGGTTGCGGAGTGGTCCGAACCGGTTGCGGAGTGGTGCGAACTGGTTGCGGAGCGGAGCGAACTGGTTGCGGAGTGGTGCGAACTGGTTGCTGAGTGCTGCGAACTGGTTGAGGAGTGGTGCGAACTGGCAGAGGAGTGGTGCGAACTGGTTGAGGAGCGGTGCGAACTGGTTGCGGAGTGGTGCGAACTGGTCGCGGAGTGGTACGAACTGGTTGCGGAGTGGTGTGAGCTGGTTGCGGAGTGGTCCAAACAGGTTTCGGAGTGGTGTTAACTTGTTGCGGAGTTGTACGAACTGGTCGCGGAGTGGTGCGAACCGGTTGCGGAGTGGTGCGAACTGGTTGCGGAGCGGAGCGAACTGGTTGCGGAGTGGTGCGAACTGGTTGCTGAGTGCTGCGAACTGGTTGAGGAGTGGTGCGAACTGGCAGAGGAGTGGTGCGAACTGGTTGAGGAGCGGTGCGAACTGGTTGCGGAGTGGTGCGAACTGGTCGCGGAGTGGTACGAACTGGTTGCGGAGTGGTGTGAGCTGGTTGCGGAGTGGTCCAAACAGGTTTCGGAGTGGTGTTAACTTGTTGCGGAGTTGTACGAACTGGTCGCGGAGTGGTGCGAACCGGTTGCGGAGTGGTGCGAACTGGTTGCGGAGCGGAGCGAACTGGTTGCGGAGTGGTGCGAACTGGTTGCTGAGTGCTGCGAACTGGTTGAGGAGTGGTGCGAACTGGCAGAGGAGTGGTGCGAACTGGTTGAGGAGCGGTGCGAACTGGTTGCGGAGTGGTGCGAACTGGTTACGGAGTGGTGCGAACTGGTCGCAGAGTGGTGCGAACTGGTCGCGGAGTGGTGCGAACTGGTTGCGGAGTGGTGTGAACTGGTTACGGAGTGGTACGAACTGGGTGCGGAGAGGTGTTAACTGGCTGCGGAGTAGTACGAATTGGTTGGGCAGTAGTGCGAACCGGTTGCGGAGTGGTGCAAACTGGTTGCGGAGTGGTGCGAACTGGTTGCGGAGAGGTGCGAACTGGTCGCGGATTGGTGCGAACTGGTTGCGGAGTGGTGCGAACTGGTAGCGGAGTGGTGCAAGTGGCTGCGGAGTGGTGCGAAGTGGTTGCGCATTGGTGCAAATGGGTTGCAGAGTGGTGCCAACTGGTTGCGGAGTGGTGCGAACTGGTAGCAGAGCAGTGCAAACTGGTTGCGGAGTGGTGTGAACTGGTTGCAGAGTGGTGCGAACTGGTTGCAGAGTGGTGTGAACTGGTAGCAAAATGGTCCGAACGGGTTGTGGAGTGGTGCGAACTGGTTGTAGGGTGGTGCGAACTGCTTGCGGAGTGGTGCAAACTGGTTGCGGAGTGGTGCGAACTGGTTGCGGAGTGGTGCAAATTGGTTGCGGAGTGGTGCGAACTGATCGCGGAGTGGTGCGAACTGGTCGCGGACTGGTGCGAACTGGTTACGGAGTGGTGCAAACTGGTTGCGGAGTGGTGCGAACTGGTAGTGGAGTAGTGCGAATTGGTTGCGGAGACTTGCGAACTGGTTGCGGAGTGGTGGGAACAGGTTACGGAGTGGTGCGAACTGGTTGCGGAGTGGTGCAAACTGGTTGCGGAGTGGTCCGAACCGGTTGCGGAGTGGTGCGAACTGGTTGCGGAGTGGTACGAACTGGTTGCGGAATGGTGCGAACTGGTTCCAGAGTAGTGCGAACTGGTTGTGGAGTGGTGGGAAGTGGCCGCGGAGTGGTGCGAATTGGTTGGGGAGTGGTGCACACAGGTTGCGGAGTGGTGCAACCTGGTTGCGGAGTGGTGCGAACTGGTCGTGGAGTAGTGCAAACTGGTTGCGGAGTGGTCCGAACTGGTTGCGGAGTGGTGCGAACTGGTTGCGGAGTGGTGCAAACTGGTTGCGGTGCGAACTGGTGCCACCATAGATGATACAACTTAGTAGGAGCCAGACTTGCAGTAGTACTTAGGGGTAGTCGTAGCACTCTTCGTCTCTTGCCTCTTGTCAACTCATCAATTTTATCATATCACTTTGCTTCAAGAGCTCAGTCCCTTGCTTCCGCTAGATCCTTTTCCATCTCCTTGCTGTCTCAGTCACCAGTCCTTAGTTGCCTGCGCACCTTGCCTGTCTGCTACCGCTCTACGTCAACGATTCACTTTGGATCCTTCCATCTGCCTTGGCGCTGGGCTGTAACCCCGTACCTCGGCTCTGCATGACGATCTGTGCTTCAGCACGTCCATCCTTCCTTCCATGCAAGGATCATCACCCATCATCTGCCTTGGCCTAATGCTGCACTCACCTGACTCTCTCATCTCCTCCTCCGTGTGTCACCAGACTGACATCAGCCTGTCAGCAAAATGAGAGCACTGGAATAGGCAGAGAAGCAGGTGGCGCGGAAGCAAGCACAAAGGTGCGGAAGGCTGACGGAGGATGACGTCACAGTAGGACCAGAAGTATACAGACAGGAGAGAGCGGCGCGAGGAACGAGAGCAACGAAGCGCCGAGCATCAGTGATCAAGAGAGACACTGATAGCGAGGAAGCGAGGCCGACAGCCGAAGCGCCTTGACGGCGGGCTACTGCGGTTCGGGTTCCTTGGTGAAAGGATACTCCAGGGAGTGTGAAGCGCATATGAGGATCAGACAACAGCTTTGGACTTGATGATCTTTGCAGGACTGATGAATGGCTGAGCGGAGTCAATGATCAGTGTGATGAAGGCGATGAAGCGAGGAGCAGTAATTGAGCGGAGGCAATCAATGATGAAGGATATTGAGAAGGCATTGACTGAGGAATGAATAACTGAGGCAAATGAGTACATGGATCCTACTACTATTAGTACTTAGTCTACGAACTAGATTACAGGTGTCTACACCTATNATGAGGATCAGACAACAGCTTTGGACTTGATGATCTTTGCAGGACTGATGAATGGCTGAGCGGAGTCAATGATCAGTGTGATGAAGGCGATGAAGCGAGGAGCAGTAATTGAGCGGAGGCAATCAATGATGAAGGATATTGAGAAGGCATTGACTGAGGAATGAATAACTGAGGCAAATGAGTACATGGATCCTACTACTATTAGTACTTAGTCTACGAACTAGATTACAGGTGTCTACACCTATGAGGGTGGATGTTGCGAGACATGAAGCCGGAGCCGCCATTGTCCTGTTGCTGCAGCAACTGTGTCTACGCGGTGTGAGGGAGCGGTGCGATTCCACTTTGTCTTGTGCTCTTGGGAGTCCTTCCATGTTAGGCGGAGGACGTGCTTCTTCTGCCGATCCTTGGATGTTGCCACGGGGAACAGTCCAGGGAGCAGGGCTGATGTTGGCTGCTCTTGCTGGACGATACGTGGTGTCGGAGGTCTGTTGGCGTTGGACGTGGTGTGTTCGGACGGCTGGATGGTCAGACCAGAGGACTGTGATTGGTTATGCCTTCCGAACCGTTCGGTCAGTAGGGCGCGGGAGGTGAACCGGGATCCGCCTGGCTTTTCCTTTTCCGGTTGGGTGGGCGTACCAGGGAGAGTTGTGTCAGAAGATTACTTTTGCTTCGGAAAGTGGACGCGGTCACAAGGACGAGCGTTGGAAGGTGAGGGTAGAAGCACGAGCAGAAGCGAAGCAAAGATAGCGGCGGAAGGCGGAGTGAACGCGGAGGCAAGAGGAAAGCGGAGGAATGAGATGTGGGTACAGCACAGAGGGTGCGGGCGCCGAGAAGTTGTTGAGTGGAGTGGACGCAGCACTTTTGGAGAGAAGGACGGAAGCTTCCTCGAAGGTGCGGACGTTACTGATGTATGAGTGACGTTTAGTAAGATAGGACTGTGCGCAGTGCGAGAGCACGGGCGCTGAGCAGGCAAGGAAGGCAGAGAAACTGGAGGCGGCCCAAAGGACGAACCTTGGTGAGGAATCCAATGGATTAATTTGTTAAAGGAATACAAGTACTATAAATAGCTACTCCTAGCCTAGCGCGCTTCGGTGAGCGAGCACAAGAGAAAAAAGGCGATGCGGGCGAGAGAGGAAGGAGCGCCGCGTGACCACGGTTCGGCTTTGCTAGCCGTACGCATAGAGGAGTGACGTGCGCAGGAGTGCTCTCCACATGTGCGTTCGCCTTGACCGTTGCTGCACGGAGCCGTTAGTTCGGCAGTGGCGAGCTTCGCACGATCGTCGGTCGTGAGACCGTTCTGGCTTTGGTCGTGTAGCTCCGGAGATGAACCTGCGCGGTCACTCTTTATTTTCTCAGTGGTTGCACCCCTTGAAGCGATCTCCGAGATAATATCTGACACCCCCCTTAGATCGGGAGAGGGGTGCAAGCCTTGAATGGTAGGCCGGGGAGTTTTGCTTCTGTGGAGGCACTGCAGAGAGAGAGCTTGGGAGGTTTGGGAGGCGGTGGACGCCTCAGCACCAGGTTGTAGAGGGTGGAGAGGAAACCTGGGCGATGCAGTAGTGGATGAGTAGAATTAGTGAGTGCAGTGGCGGAAGGATTGTCAGTAGAGGGAAAGGCAGAGGTTGTCAGTAGTGTGGTGGGGATTTCAGTAGTGGTGCTGTACTGTGGTGTAGGCTTGCAATAGGAAGCAGACCGGTTCCGATCAGATACCCACACCGTTCTTGGACTCAGGCCGTACTTGGGTCTTTGCAGGTTGTGAGCAGTGACGACTCTGCGGAGGCATGCAGTCCAGAGCTGTGAGGTCATATGATGTGCTTGCATGAAGCGGTCTGCTTCCCTTAGTAGACGGCTGACGAGGAGTTTGCCGTGGGCAGGGGCCGCGGTTAGCAGTGTTCCGTGGGTCATGCAAAAGTGTGTGAGGAAAGTGTGAAGGGGTGCATGAGCAGTGTTGCAGAGAATGAGGCGAGGCGTTCTGTCAAAATGCCTGATCTGTTGCCGTAACCAATCCCTGAGTGCAGGAACGGCCCCAGTCAGGGTGCGAAGGGAGAGAACAGTGCAGTGCTGTGAGAATTGATCGTGAATGAAGAGGAAGTGACTGTGACGGGCAGTAGAGTATGCGGATGGAGGTTGGATGAGTGCGATGTGCAGAGAGTCAAAGCTGCAGAGAGAAGTGTGAGAGGAGAGAGGAGGAGAGGAGGACACGGCGTACATCTCAAGACCATACTCCTCAGATCTTATCTCAGTCACAGGCTCGACTACTCCTAACATAACAGCATTGTTAGGAGCAGGATTCACAGCAGCTGGGACAGCAGGAGAGGGCTGTGCTTCCGCATTGTTGGCTGGAGTTGAACGCCAGCTTGGGCCTCCCATCCGGTTGTAGTAGCGCTGGCGGCACTCTTCCGCCCAGTTGGGTTGCTCGCCATAAGACTTGCCGGGGTTCTGGTCCAGCCACTCATTGGTGGTGCAGTGATCGCAGACATGCGGCAGATGGTTGCGGCGGCCACACTTGGTTCCCTTGAGTGGACCGTGGCGGATAGTGTAGAAGCAGGCAGGGAAGCGGTTGATCATGCGGCTGTCAGCAGTGGCGGCCATGGTCTCAAATGAGTTTGTGGCAATGGTGGTCTCGCGTGCTTGCTTGGCGACGTAGTCCTGTTCTGCTGCCATGAGTTTGGGACTGATGACAGCGAGGGTCAGTTGGTCAACAGGCAGCTGCAGCAGGATTTGGCGGATGATATCGTACTGACCAGGGAGGCCGGAGATGATGCCGGTGCACACAACGGCAGGAGGAAGGTCAATCTTCATTTCCTTGAGATCGCGGGCGATGGTGGTGATGGCTGCAATGTAGCTGCCCATGTTGGTATGGGCCGCGAAGGGCACGAAGAAGAGTGACATGATCTTGATTCCGCAGGCAGTGGAGGTGTTGTTGCTGAAGCGATCTTCAAGGGCTTTCCACACTTTGTATGTTTTACTGCCGAGGGTGTGGATATCTTCGTGCATTTCAGGAGAGGAGGTGGTCATGATAGTCATGAGGGCGGTGCTGTTGGCGACTTCCCAAGAAGCATGAGAGATGGTGGATGCGGAGGCGGCTCCAGACGAAGAGGAACCTTGACCAGGGTTGGACACAGTTCCCCCGGAAGGGTCATTTCCTGATGCAGCAGCAGTTGAGGCAGATGTGGCGGAGGCGGCGGTGACAGGTGGTTCTACTCCGGTGTCAGTTTTGGTGAGAAGGTGACTAAGGGTGACTCCCTCAATCTTCTATGTCCTGAAGAAGAGAGACACCGAGTAGCTCCACAGCTTGTAGTTGCTGGTTCCATCAGGCTTTACGGTGAGCTTGGAGAGACCGGAGAGAGTGAGGACAGAGGCCATGATGCAGTTAACGAGGAGGCAGTGATGAAGTGAGGAGCGGCGGCTTGGGACAGTGGTGAGAGGCGACGATATGCTCAGGAGATGACTGTTGGTGAGGAGGAGCAGCAAACTGAAATAATGACGAAGAAGAGCGGCAGCGTGAAGCGCGGCTGCGGAGGCAGAAGAAATGGGCGCAGGGAGAGATCCTCGTGCGCGGCTTACGGAAGGTGATGGAAGAGCGGGAATTGCTTGCTGATGGAGTGGGCGCAGGGGCAAAACCTCGTGCGCGCAATCTTACCAAGAGGAAGTGGATAGGTGCTGCCACAACACCTTCGTCAGAAGAAGCGCTGCCACCGCAGTTCTTCTGGCGACCACAGTTCTTCGAGGCGAAGAAGTTCAACAGGAGTGGGTGCGGCCGATGGTGGCGAGCACGACGGAGCCAGGAGTGTTACTTGTGCTCTGATACCATGTCAGAAGATTGCTTGTGCTTCCGGAAAGTGGACGCGGTCACAAGGAAGAGCGTTGAAACGTGAGGGTAGAAGCACGAGCAGAAGCGAAGTGAAAATAGCGACGGAAGGCAGAGTGAACGTGGAGGCAAGAGGAAAGCGGAGGAATGAGATGTGGGCGCAGGACAGAGGGTGCGGGCGCTGAGAAGTTGTTGAGTGGAGTGGACGTAGCACTTTTGGAGAGAAGGACGGAAGCTTCCTCGAAGGTGCGGGCGTTGCTGATATATGAGTGACGTTTAGTAAGATAGGACTGGGCGCCGTGCGAGAGCACGGGCGCTGAGCAGGCAAGGAAGGCAGAGAAACTGGAGGCGGTCCAAAGGGCGAGCCTTGATGAGGAATCCAATGGATTAATTTGTTAAAGGAATACAAGTACTATAAACAGCTACTCATAGCCTAGCGCGCTTCGGTGAGCGGGCACAAGAGAAAAAAGGCGACGCGGGTGAGAGAGGAAGGAGCGCCGCGTGACCACGGTTCGGCTTTGCTAGCCGTACGCATAGAGGAGTGACGTGCGCAGGAGTGCTCTCCACAAGTGCGTTCGCCTTGACCGTTGCTGCACGGAGCCGTTAGTTCGGTAGTGGCAAGCTTCGCACGATCGTCGGTCGTGAGACCGTTCCGGCTTTGGTCGTGTAGCTCCGGAGATTAACCTGCGTGGTCACTCTTTATTTTCTCAGTGGTTGCACCCCTTGAAGCGATCTCCGAGATAACATCTGACAGGTGGGGTTACACCAGAACAACCCTGGTTGAGCCGTGTGGCTCTTGATAAAGATTCCGACAGCCCCCTTCAAGACCACATGGCTTGCAAGAAAGAAACCAAGAAGTGTTCCTAGATGCTTTTCAGTACCCCAGGGAGGATGCAAAGACCGCGTTGTAGCATGTTGCATAGTTTGAAGACTCTGTGGGAGAGAGAGAGAAGCAGCTGAGTCAGAGATGAGCTCAGAGGGAGGGTGATAGCATAGTGATAGCAGTTGAGTGATGGAATTCCAGCGAGGTGAAGGTAGTGGTGCAGGCGTGATGCTTCGAAGGGCTGGAGGAAGGAGAAAAAACTCAAGTGATGTTGGTAGAGAGGTTGGCTCTGGCAGCAGGCATGCCAACAATGTGGAGAGTTGAATGTCAGAAGGGTTGAGGGGTGATGGCCAGATGGACTCGAGTTAGACACGGGAAAGATTGCACTTGGAGGTCCCGCTGTTGATGGATGGCTTGATGATGGCGTTGATGTGATTGTAGAGATTTCAGCCGCTACATCTTTAGGAGTATTAGATGCGTCTGAAGGCAGACGAGAAGTTGTCTGACAGCTGCGGGACAAGCTTGCTGAGGGAGGAGAAGCAGTGCGAGTGTTTGGGCGGAATGTGTTAACATGTGATGTTGGAAGAGGGGATGCTGGCTGAGAGAAACCAAGAGGAACTGCAGGGGCAGGTGGTAGTGCTGTCACATCTGCAAAGGAAGTGAAATAACTGGGCAGAGTGGGTGTTGGTGGAGAGAGACGTTTGTCAACTGGCAGTGAAACGAGAGTTTTGGAGGGTACAGACTTCTCACAGATGACTTCGGAGTTGAAGATGGTGGAGGGAGTTGCTGATGTTAGGGTCGAGGTGTTATTGACCAACTGTGCTTGCTTTGGAGGCGGGATGTAGCGATATGTTGTCTTGGTGACAGAAGGTGAGTATAGTGAGTGTGGTGCAGTTTCATCGGGGGGAAGCTTGATTTATGATGGCAGAGGCGTGACGGTAGAGGAAGTGTTCAACTGCTGCGTGGTGGCTTTGTCAATGGAGGTGCCATAGTTGCGAAGCATGAACTCGTTCAGCTCTTCATGGGAGAAGATTGGAGTGTCGGAAAAGAGGAGAAGACCCATAGTGGCAGTAGGGTCAGGGACTTCAGTTGAGATGACATCTTGAGGTGAGGAGAATGGTTCGTCAGGATGGAGGTAGTCATCGTAGTAGTATTCCAGGTATTCATCCTGGAAGGGAGGAAGGAATTATGAAGGAGATGGAGTACATTTGAAGGTCATGATGTTGGTGGCATGATTTGCGAAGGAAGGTGCAGCTGCTGCAGAGGCGGGAATTTCATGGGAGGAAGGTGGTGTCATAGGTCCAGGAGGGATTTGACTGGACGATGTAGATGATCGAACCTTCGTGGTAGTTGCTCGTTTGGGCTGGGGTACCAGAAGAAATCCGACGACCAGGAGAACCGCAATGATGCTAGAGCAAATGAGCTCGAGAGTGAGGCTATAGTTGAGGCGAGGGATGTAACCAATGAGGGCTGCGAGTCCGAAGAGGAGGCATCCAAGCGCCTCCTCTTTGTCTTGAGAGAATCTGATGATGAAGGATGGCAGAAGTTTATTAAATAACAAAAGATGTCATTACTGCTGCGGGAGTCTTTGTCCTGCTGGTGCTGGGAAAGCGATGGCTGCTGCAAAGGGAGAGGATGCTTGTGGTGCTGGCTGCTACTGGTACATTGAGGCTGTGCCCATACACAGTCCCTTTGTGCCAGTAGTTGGAAGAGGAAGGAGTTGACGGCGTTGTGGCTGGCTTGGATTGGCGGTTCAGGCGTCAGAGGTGCGGAAGAGAGCGGTGATGATCACAGGGTCTTTCCCTGTGCTCTGATACCATGCCAGGAAAATGAGAGCACTGGAATAGGCAGAGAAGCAGGTGGCGCAGAAGCAACCACGAAGGTGCGAAAGGCTGACGGAGGATGACGTCACAACAGGACCAGAAGTATACAGACAGGAAAAAGCGGTGCGAGGAATAAGAGCGACGAAGCGCCGAGCATGAGTGATCAAGAGAGACACTGATAGCGAGGAAGTGAGGCCAACAGCCGAAGCTCCTTGACGGCGGGCTACTGCGGTTTGGGCTCCTTGGTGAAAGGATACTACAGGGAGTGTGAAGCGCAGATGAGGATCAGACAACAGCTTTGGACTTGATGGTCTTTGTAGGACTGATAGATGGCTGAGTGGAGTCAATGATCAGTGTGATGAAGGCGATGAAGCGAGGAGCGGTAATTGAGCGGAGGCAATGGATGATGAAGGATATTGAGAAGGCATTGACTGAGGAATGAGTAACTGAGGCAAATGAGTACATGGATCCTACTACTATTAGTACTTAGTCTACGAACTAGATTACAGGTGTCTACACCTATCAGGGTGGATGGTGCGAGACATGAAGCCGGAGCCGCCATTGTCCTGTTGCTGCAGCTGTTGTGTCTGCGCGGTGCAAGGGAGCGGTGCGGTTCCACTTTGTCTTGTGCTCTTGGAAGTCCTTCCATGTTAGGCGGAGGACGTACTTCTTCTGCCGATTCTTTGATGTTGCCACGGGGAACAGTCCAGGGAGCAAGGTTGCTGTTGGCTGCTCTTGCTTGACGATACGTGGTGTCGGAGGTCCGTTGGCGTTTGACATGGTGTGTTCAGACGGCTGGATGGTCAGACCAGAGGACTCTGATTGGTCATGCCTTCCGAACCGTTCGGTCAGCAGGGCGCGGGAGGTGAACCGGGATCCGCCTGGCTTTTCCTTTTCCGGTTGGGTGGGCATACCGGGGAGAGTTGGGTTACACCAGGACAACCCTGGTTGAGCCGTGTGGCTCTTGATAAAGATTCCGACACAGCCTGACGTCAGTGTCCCGCTGCTTCGCCGTCGCTTNATGCCTTCCGAACCGTTCGGTCAGCAGGGCGCGGGAGGTGAACCGGGATCCGCCTGGCTTTTCCTTTTCCGGTTGGGTGGGCATACCGGGGAGAGTTGGGTTACACCAGGACAACCCTGGTTGAGCCGTGTGGCTCTTGATAAAGATTCCGACACAGCCTGACGTCAGTGTCCCGCTGCTTCGCCGTCGCTTCTGTCTCTGACCTAAAACTGCATTCCTGCCAGTTTCTTGCCCTCACATCCTCCAGAAAAACCCTAACATGGTATCAGAGCCTAGGGAAAGATCCTGCGTCTGACTTTGCTCTCCTCCGCAACCCTGACGCCTGAACCGCCACGCCGAGCCGCGCTATCTCGGCTCACACCTCCGTTCATCCACACCAGCGGAATTGCCGCCCCTGCTGCAACAGCAAAAGAGCTATGTATGGGCACAACTCCGTAACCGCTGCAGACAGTACTCTGCTTCATCACGCCGCTCTCGCAGCTGACGACATCCTCCAAGGCTCAAAGCGCCTTCCCACCAGCAGCACTTCTTGCAGCAGCATCCAACGCAGCAGCCACCTCCAAGTACTTCCTATCTTCTGCCAAATATGTGTTGAGCAACAGACCTGAAACCGTGTATGGGCACAGTTTAGTGACGGTGCTACACACATTAAAGCAGAAGCAGCCGTGTCACCGCAGCAGCAGCATCCGCTAGAAGGACACGAAGCACCATCGGCAAACTGCCGCATCACTTATCGCCAGCATGTTGACCTTTGAGTGCATTTCTATCACAAAAGCAGCAGCAGAATCACCAGTAAGGAGGATCAATGGCAGTAGCAGCTATCAGTCTTACCACAGCCACTTCACGTCATCTACTGCTCATCGGTACCATGGTACCATCACAAGCTCACCACCACCAACCTCTGAAGCAGCCTCCCTGACCCCATATTGCATAGCACTGTACCTGTACTCAGACACGCCGGTGTTTTCCTACAATGAAGTCGAACAGTTCATGTAGCAGTTTTACAGTAAAACCATCCACCTAGCTGACATCAAGCAAACTCCCATCACAGACTCTGCTCCCGCAGAAGGTACTGATACAGAACTGCGTTCTCCAAGCCAAGAAGCTTCCTCAAAGCATCCCGCAGCTGATCCTTTGCACCTCACGGCGTACACACCTCCACACAAGCGGGTATCTCCATTTTGTCTTCATCAACAAACTACAGCTGATCCAATACCAGCCCTCTTCTATTGTGACATCACGACCAACTCCTGTGGCAACAGTCCTACCTGCCAGCAGGTTGCCTTCGAAACAGCACCTTCTGCACCCTCAGCCATCCGACCATCGCTCAGTTCCTCATCGGCTGTAGCAACAAAGGGACACCTTTCCAACGGATATGTTCCTCCTCACTGCCGCAACTCAGATCACCACCAACAAGACCAGGCAAAATCTTCCACTGAAGAACAGCAGCAGCAACAGCAGCAGCCAAAACCTGCCCCTGAAGACGACGTGCCCCAAGCACCGGTCAACGACATTACACACCTGCTCCTCCTTCTGACACACCGCATCATGCTTGGACGAGCCGGGCTTTTGACAGCAACCCTTCCAGAAACAACCAACTCCAGCTCCACCAGCAGCAAGATGGCTAACACCAAGTTCTCCCTCCTGCCATCAGCCTTTCGCACTTCCCTTCAGTATCTCCAGCCCACTCCAGCAGTTCCCAGCAGCACGAACCCTCCACAATGATCATTGCCCATCATCTGCCTTGGCCTAATGCTGCACTCACCTGACTCTCTCATCTCGTCCTCCGTGTGTCACCAGACTGACATCAGCCCAATGTCTGTGTCCCGCAGCATCGCCGTCGCTTCTATCTCTGACCTTAAACAGCATTCCTGCCAGTTTCTTGCCCTCACACCCTCCAGCAAAATCCTGACAGCTCGCACCACTGCACAACAAGGTCGCACCATCCGCAACCAGTTCGCACCACTCCGCAACCGGTTTGCACCACTCCGCAACCAGTTCGCACCACTCCACAACCGGTTTGCACTACTCCGCAACCAG
>SZWC01034316.1:4627-15212 GCA_023375785.1 Penium margaritaceum | reverse complement strand
GGGGGGGGGAGAGAGGGGGTGAGAGGGGGGGAATAAGTGCAGGACCAGCCATTGCAGAGCGAGACGAATAAGGCAAGGACATGCGAGTTGCGAGTTTCACTGCTGTGCGGCAACTAATGAGTAGCATGTAGAGAACATTGGGTACAGACAGAAGATGCAGTGTGTCCCACGTGCCCCGGACAATTCCCGGAGGAACTTTAGGGTGGAAAGCTACATCTTGACATATTTACGGAAGTGTAGGTGTCAAAGTTAACAGTCCCACACAACATTACATTTCTTACATTTGTACCTATTTCAGACATTCTCTCTGGTTTCTGCACCTGAGGCTAGGGTGCCTGTGAATGATCACTGAACTTTGTGGAGGGTAAAGATCCAAAACCCCTGACTTCTGACGGCTCACTCATTTTCGCTGGCAGCGGGGAACACACGGAATGTAGAGTCTGTAAAATTCGGAAGGTAAAATCAAGTCCATTCAGGACGAAACATGATAGAAAGTACTTAGGTGCATAATGGCCCTACCAAAGTGAGTGAGTGACACCTCATGCCCAGGACTTTAAGACATTGCAGCCAGGACACATGGAGTTCAGCCAACCTTCTTCAAACTGACTGAGAACAGCTGCAGTTAAGTCTTGTAGCATTTTTGGCTTACATGTCGACGACATGCTATGACCTAACGCCTTGCTGCACACTCGTAGTGCAGCAAGGCCTTAGGTCATAGCATGTCGTCGATACTAGAGGGATTGACTAGAGTGAAACTTGTTGTGATCTGTGATGTTCTTGTACAGTCTACTGTGACCACTCGGCCATGTCCATACTCGTGCAGATCCCTGAGGCGGGCCATGGTGGCACCGGTGCGAGGACTGGCGGCGAGCTACCGGCTTGGAGCTGGCCAACTACCGTTCCAAAGCCCTGGACACTGCCGGGACTTCCTGCTGTTTTTTTCTGCAGCTTGCAGGAGTTTTTCGGCGGACTGGCCATGAGCCTGATTTGCATGTTTTTGCATTGCGTGTCCACCGTCTGATGATGGATGCATGCATGTGACTAGTCGTGGCATCCGTCTTGTGATCCTGCACGTCTAGGTTCAAACGGCGTAGCATTCTGACATGTGTGCGCAGAGTTATGGCCAAAACAGTAGTTTTGGACCGGATTTAGGACAACTCTTGGACCGCCGCGTGCGACACCCGCTGTGCGCCACGGTAGGTATTTATGCCATGGACCTATCATTTGTCATTTCTCTCTGCAAATGCTACTGAAGCATTCAGACACTTTGCCTTGTGTCCCCTAGCCAAACTCTTGCCGTTGCTTGCACGACTTGTGGCTGTCGTCACTGTCTGATCAGGCACTGACGCCTGGTCAACGGGAGTGTTGCTAGGAAGCTTCCTTGCATCTTCTCATGGTATCAGAGCAGTGAGACAGTTCTCACTGAGCTGCGCAGCAGAGACGCAGCAGAGCAACAGCAGTGAGAGTCACCGCTGCAGCAGATCCACTGGGGCCTGTCGAAGACAGCTGGTCGCCATCGACGTAGCCCACACCCATCACGTGAGACCGTAGCAGCGGCGTTGCCACCATGCCAGCAGTAGCATAGCAGCAGCACAGCAGCAGCAGCAACGATAGCAGCAACGACAGCAGCAGCGTCGTAGCAACAAGTACAACAGTGCGTGGCGGCTACAGCGAGTGCAGCCGCCATTTGCAGCCGCAGCGGCGGCCGCGGCAACAGCAGCGCAGCGACAGCAGCGGCGGAAGCAGCAGAGTAGCAGTAGCGGCGGCAACAACAGCGTAGTAGCAGCAGCGGCAGCCGTAGCGGCAACAGCAGAGCACCAGCAACTACAGCAATACAAGCGCAACAGCGGCAGTAGCAGCAGCAGCAGCGCGCGGCGGCGGCAGCGAGCAGCAGCCGCAGCGCGCACAAGCAGCAGCGGCATTGCGCAACGGCTGGTGCCACTGCTGCGCACGCAGCCACGCAGCTGCTGCTACAGCTGACAGCACAGCTGCAGTAGCAGCTGAGCGGAAGCTGCTACGCAGCTTCCGCGCAGCCGCTGCAGAGCAGCTACAAGCTCGCGCAGAAGCGCGAGTGAAAACAAAAAAAAAGGGGAGGGGGAGTCGAGCTGCGTCAGCATTTTTTATTGCTGGCGTCATCAGGTCGTGCTGACGTCAGCAACCACCTGCTGATGTCAGCACCAGACTTAGCCAAATGTTTGGCCGGACGGTCAAAAGTTGCCAGCATCGTAACTCCTCAAGAAACGCTGAGGCTTTTGCAATACGCCAAACCTGACCGGTCGACCCATAGTGAGAGGTGACATGAACTTGTCTGACAACAAGGGGGAGGGGACAGGTGATCCCTCCTCCTCTTCTTCTGGGGTCCTGAGCCCACGCTCGCAGGCCATTGAGGACCTATAGAGCCAGCAGGATGAGATGCGTCGCCTATAGCGGAAGGAGACTGAGGCCATGCGCACGCTGACTGAGCTTCTGCGTGCCCAGTCCACGGTCCCACGGCAGGTTTCCGAGGGAACTGCCGGCGTCGCGGTCTCTACACAACAGTCGGCTCAGGCACCCGTGACCGGAGCTAGACCTGACCCACCACCTCCTGACCTCCTGGATGATGATCTATTCATGCCAAGAATCACAGGCGACTCCCCGGATCATGAGATTCGAGTTCTTCAGGAGCGCCTCCGTCAGCTGTAGGCAGGCACCAGATCTCCTCGGTTCTCTCCGATACGATCGTCACCCGAGTATCTCGGTGACTATCCTCGTCCAAGAGTCGTCCCCGTCCCGCGTCCTCCTCGGCCTGCGGTTGCTCTCCCCACGGAGCGGCAACCCAAGGAATTTGAGACACCACCTCCACGGTACATCAGTGAGGACGACTTCGACTGCTAGGAGATCCTCTTTCAGGTTTGGGCTACTTCAGAGGGAGTGTGGTCCTACTACCACAGCCCGTATCAGTCTACAGACCCAGTACAAGTGCTGACAGCAGCCAGGGCGCTGCGCGGACTCCTCTAATCCATGCCACGCGAGACTGTTGTTGATTTTCGCCCCTACCTTGGCGAGGCCGGCAGAGGCACCGGCGCCGATCCACGCGGAGGTTGAGATCTGGCCTTATCCTTGCTGGCCACAGAGACGTACGCCACTCGTGTAGCACACATTCGTGCCTTCCACTCTCTCCGTCAGGGGCCTACAGAGCCTGCAGCCGATTACTGGCGACGCGTCATGCGCATCTACACGCGCCTTGGGACCTCAGGAGGCACATAGCTGTGGGCGCTTCGTATGATGATGCTCGGAGTTCGCCTTGAGTACATTGACATCTTCACACGGTACAGCGACGCTGTCCTCGAGCCCTTTTCAGCCACTGCGCAGCTTCTCCCCTGGGCGCATCAACTCTTCCTCCAGGTGACTTCAGCCCGCGAGGCAGCCGTGGCCCATAAGGAGACTTCTCTTGCTGCAATAGTCATCGCATCACCACCATCTTCCCTCCTGCAGTCTCCTTCTTCATCCCCCATCACGTCCTCATCTTCCTCCTCCTCTTCGGCCCCGCCCACACCCACTTAGACACAGAATTTTGCAGCAACAACTCAGGGGAAGAAGAAGAAGGGGATGCGTGGATCAAGTCAGCAGTAGTCACAGCAGCAGTCGTCATCCAATGGTAGTAGTGGACGTTCTGTTCACTGCTACACCTGTGGAGGCGCCCATCGCTACACCGAGTGCCAGCAGCCGCTCGACTGGGCACGGATTACTCGTGGGCTCCAGGTTGCACACGCCCTCCGTTCCACGTCCAGCACATCATCCTCGCCATCCTCCGGACGCATGGCGGCCACGACTGGAGCTGTTCCCGCTTCCTCACCGGCGAGTAGCAGTGATCCGGACCCACGCGACCGCACCATCGCTGAGCACGACACCTTCTGGCGCTCCGCTTTCAGGGAGGTACGAGTGTGTTGTCATCGTCGGGTGGTCCACAGACTGTCTGTCTGTCCGTTCTTGTGGGTCGTGACGACGCGTGTGGGGAGCACAGTCAGCATGCGATGATGATGGACCTGACGGCACCGATTGGGTTCATGAGTCTCATCTTTGTGCCCTGCGTCGTTCCTCCCCAGAACACCAGCAGTTGCTTCATCGCCGTCTGTGTCACGTGGGCTCCGATACTGTGTCGAAGCTCATTCGTACACAGCCAGCTCTCGGTCTTGGCGCGGCTTCTTTCGAGAAGCCACCAAAGACCGACTGTCCCTTTTGCACTCAGGGGAAGATGTACTGATGTACCTACCCTTACTCTTGTTCCCGAGCGCTTCGGCCTCTTGAGCTAGTTCACTCAAACCTTCTCGGTCCTCTTCCGGTCGAGTCCCTATCTGATCGGGGCCGGTATGTTCTGACTCTGACTGATGACTTGACCCGGATGCGGTGGGTCTACAGCCTGCGTCAAAAGAGTGATGTTGCCTTTGCAGTTTGCCTCTGGCTAGTGATGGCTGAGCGTCAGTCCCGTCACACGCTGCATACTTTCTGCTAGGATTGCGACGGTGAGTTCCTTGGCGAGATGGACGGGTTCTTTGCTGAGCACGGGATTTTCCACCAGGTCTTCGCTCCTGCTACCCCTGAGCAGAACGGTGTTTCAGAGCGCTGGAACCACACCATGGAGGATGCGGTTCGCGCTATGCAGTCTGAGTACGGTCTCCCTGAGTCCTTTGTCCTTGAGGGTTTCACCTACATGACTTGGGTCTGGAACCGCCTCCCGCACGGTCCAGTTCCGTACCATATTACACCATATGAGCTCTGGTTTGGACACCGTGCTGACTTTCGTCTCGCTCGCGTCTAGGGATCCCTAGCCTCCGTGTGGTACACCGAGGACTAGCAGGGGTCCAAGGTCTCACCTCGGGGCCGCTTGTGTGCCTTCATAGGCATTTCCTCGTGGTCGAAGGCCTGACGCTTCTTGGACCCTACTCTTCGTTGCGTCATTGAGTCACGTGACACGCTCTTTTTCGAGTCTCTCACCTACCGTGACTTGACTTCGATCACGGCACTCTCCGCCACACGTGTTCCTACCTGTGAGGGTTCTCGGCAGATGGGGGAGACTTTTACGCCAGTGAGTACCTCTCACCAGGCTGATGTGTCTGTTCAAGCCCCCCTCACCTCTTGGTCTCTGGCACGTGATGACCCGACAATCATTGCCGTCGGTCCAGAGACCTCGCCCGTACAACCTGTTTCACGCCCCACATGGCTCTTTGGATGAGGTGATTTACGTGGCTCAGCCACCAAGCTTTGAGGATGGTGACAAGGTCTGGCGTTTGCGCAAGTCCTTGTTCAGCCTCAAGTAGTCTCTGCGATATTGGAATCGGGAGATCACCGGCATTTTGACTCGTGCGGGATATGTACAGAGTGAGGCGAATCCCTCTCTCTTCATCCTACCGACACCCAAGCTGTTTACCGCCATCCTGGTCTATGTCGATGACCTTCTGATGGCGTCTCCGTCCCTGGAGGTCGTGAAGGAGGCCAAGGCTGTCCTTCAGACTGCCTATAGGATGAAGGACCTCGGTCCTGCATCGGTGTTTCTTGGTATGGAGATCTTGCGAGATTGCAAGCGTTTGACACTCTTGCTGTATCAGGCCCGATACGCACGAGTCGTGGGGGAGCATTTTAGTGACCTCCTTGGTGTAGTGCCCACTGCTTCCACACCTCTTACACCTGATGGGCAGGATGCCCTGAAGGAGGATGATCCCACACAGCTGGGGGGGATAGTGGGTGTGACCTTGTACCTCCGTCTGATCAGATCTCTGATGTACCTGGCGACTATCACACGTCCTGACATTGCTTTCGTTGTCAACCTTCTTGCTCAGTTCTCGCAGGCTCCACGTGCCAGAGCCCTTCATGGCTATGCGAGTGGTGCGGTGCGTGGTCTCCACGCCATACCTTAGATTCTGCTTTCGTCGGTAGTGTTTGATGGTCCTTGACGGCTACACTGACAACGATTGGGCATGGAGCCCAGATGGACACATCTGTACTGGCTACGTATTCCTGTTCGACGGTACCGCTTTGTCTTGGCGTAGCGGGAAGCAGGGTTGCATCGCACGTAGCTCGTCGGCGGCAGAGTACATTGCTTTGGGCGCAGGGGCTGCTGAGGCGGTATGGCTACAGCGCCTCTTTCTTGAGCTTGGTCAGTCAGTACCCGCCATTATGCTTCGTTGCGACAACCAGAGTGCTCTCGCCATTGCGGAGAACTCCGGTGTCTTTCATGCTCCCACGAAGCACATTGCGGTTGAGCATAACTTTGCACGTGATCTGGTGGAGCGACACGTGATCTTCGTCATGTGGGTTGGCACTGATATACAACGTGCTAATTTCTTGACGAAGACACTAGCTCGCAGAAAGTTCCTGATGGCCATTCGTTCTGTTGGGCTTCGCCCCATGCCTGAGAGTGGTTGAGTGTGGGATGTGTGTCCGTGTCCCATCTGTTTTACACACACTATTGTACTTGTCCCAGTGCAGCACGTGTATGGACATGTGTACCATCGGGTCATGAGGGAGTGTTGTGATTTGTGACGTTCTTGTTCAGTCTACTGTGACCACTCGGCCGTGTCCATACTTGTGCAGATGCCTGAGGTGGGCCCTGGTGACACCGGTGCAACGACTGGCGGCGGACTAGTAGCTTGGAGCTGGCCGACTACCGTTCCAGAGCCCCGGACACTACCGGGACTTCCTTCTGTTTTTTCTGCAGCTTGTAGGAGTTTTTCGGCGGACTGGCCATGAGCCCAATTTGCATGTTTTTGCATTGCGTGTCCACCGTCTGATGATGGATACATGCATGTGACCATTCGTGGCGTCCGTCTTGTGATCCTGCACGTCTTGGTTCAGACGGCGTAGCATTCTGACATGTGTGCGCAGAGTTATGGCCAAAACACTGGTTTTGGGCCGGATTTAGGACAGCTCTTGGACCGCCGCGTGCGATACCCGCTGTGCGCCGCGGCAGGTATTTATGTCATGGACCTGTCATCTGTCATTTCTCTCTGCAAATGCTATTGAAGCATTCAAACACTTTGCCTTGTGTCCCGTAGCCAAACTCTTGTCGTTGCGTGCACGACTTGTGACTGTCGTCACTGTCTGATGAGGCACTGACGCCTGGTCAACGGGAGTGTTGCTAGGAAGCTTCCTTGCATCTTCTCAGAACTTTGCTATTGGTTTCTCCGCCACCATGATGG
This sequence comes from Penium margaritaceum, assembly GCA_023375785.1. NCBI lineage: Eukaryota > Viridiplantae > Streptophyta > Zygnematophyceae > Desmidiales > Peniaceae > Penium > Penium margaritaceum. The sequence continues at coordinate 8,037 of SZWC01034316.1, read as the reverse complement.
AGCACTCTTGCGAGTCACCACATGACGGGTGTTTGGAAAGCTACATCGAAGCTGCCTCTCGTCTTGTGGAAAGTGTTGGTTTTCGCGCACTTCTCATTGTACTCTGTTGTGTCCTCCCGGCTTGTGTACATCAGCGTGTAGATGACTAGCGGTGAGACGAAACTCTACTTGAGCATCATCTGGTGGAGCCGACGCATGCTGAGGTGTGCATATATCTTGTTGGAGTCTCTTCCCTCACACACATGACGTGCTCAACTCCATTGGCGGGCCTCATCAGTAGTCACGCTGATGGTGGTCACCACTTCTGCAAACACTGCCCATGCGCGTCCTATGCCAGATTTGACGACACGGTTGCACTTGCAGCGTCATGCTCTGCTTAAGGTGTGAGTTTCAGATTTTTTGGGTACCGTTATGGCCATGGTCATTCTAGCCGTGACGTTGTCTGGGTTTGGACAGTCATAACTCGCTGCTGTTTTTCTAGATGATTCTGACCGCACAACTATGTTCACAACGTGTGTATTTAGATGTGGTCCAATTTTCAAGGAAACCGGACGACACCCAAGTTTGGGGCTGTCGGCTGCCTGGCAAGGCTTGAGGGCCATGCCTTAAAGCCCCAGTGGAGAGGAATTCTCCTCTCTTGGAGGACCCATTGGTCCTCCTTTTCTACAACAACCACAGCAGCTACAACAGAAACAATAGCAACAATAGTAGCTGCCGTTGCTGCAGTAGTAGTAGTCACTACAGTAACAACAGCCAACCCTGCCGCCGTAGGAGTAAGAGCAGCACCAGCACCAGCAGCCGTAGCAACAGGTACAACAACAACAAGAGCAAGAACAATTGCCGTTACAATAGCAATAGCCCCTGCCACCGCCGCAACAACAGAAGCAGGAGCCGTAGCACCATCAGCAACATTAGTAGTAGCAAATACAGTGGGAGTGACAACAACTTCTAGGCTTTGTTATCGGCCCCGTTGACTCGACTGACTACTTGGCGGCCATTCGCTGGCAGCTTGACGTATTGATGCAGCAGCTTGTAGCACTGCAGTCGCTGACACCACAGCGTCATGCGAGCGCCCCTCCACCCTTCCTTCCTCTTGGGCACGCTAGTCCAGCCATCTCTATGGTCACGCATTACATGGCGTAGCAACAGACCTAGCACCAGCGGCAGATTGCGAATTTAGTCCTCGGCCCCACTCTAGGTGCTGGTCACATGCCAAAGAACTTTGAGTCCCTGCCCCTGCCGCCCGAGGCCTACAAGCAGTTTCGGAGCTAGGAACTCGGCTTTCGCATCGAGGCACTGTTGTCCCAGGCCCTGTTGTTTCAGGGCAAGGGCCTGTGGCCATACTACACTCTTCCATACGACCCCACCCAGGTCGACCAGCTGCATGATGCCAGTTGCGCCGTACGCATCCTTGTCCCGGTCGCCCCTCCAGTTGCAAGCCTCACCATCAAGCCCTTCCTCGGCGACTTCACTACCAGCAAGACTCAATACTTCGTAGCTGCATGGCACGTCATGACGGCCCCCCATCGCCTCTCGAACAAAGCCAAGACCAGCGGCCTCCTTAGGGAGTTTAGCTCCCTACACATGGAGAAGACTGAGTCGGTCACCTCCTACTAGCAGTGGGCAGAAGACATCCTCCGTCGCTTGAGCGACATTGCACCATCCCCTCTAGCTGTGCCCCTCACCATCAAGAGCGGTGCCACCGACGTGTTAGCCAATGTCTTTGTACACTACAGCCAGGACGTCCTCACAGTGGTGGTGGCCTAAGGCACCCTCGTGCTCAAGTATACGAGCTGTTACTCAATATTGAGGAGGCTTGTCTGGAGTCGCTCATCCAACACAAGGAGGCCCTCACCTCTCCTGCCATCGCCTTCGTGGCTTTCACCGTCCCCATAGCGATCGCATCTGTCGACTCCTTGTTGTCCAGGAAGAAGATGCGCAGGGGTAAAAGGGACAAGAACCAACAGCAGCAGGAAAGATGATCCAGTGGCACTGGCAACACCAGTTCATGACCTTGCACACACCCAGATCATTGACTCTGAGGCCATACATCACATGGTAGCATCACACGAGGGCTTTAGTGTACTTGGTTCCGTTGCCGATGTGCCTAGTATCTGGACGGGCTCTTGAGAGGTGTTACCTATTCGTAGTGTCAGCGCCGTTTGTTTCTGTGGTTGCGCTAGGGAAGTGTTAATGACCAATGTTCTCTTCCTCCCCGGTGTTGAGCCCTGTCTCCTGTTGGTCACCGCCCTCGACTGCATGAGAATGGACGTCTTGTACTCTCGTGACATTGACATTGTGTTGTTGTGTCCATCCGGTCATGTCTTCCTGGACTCCACCGTCCGTGGCAACCTGTGGCACGTGCCTCATTTGTCCTCCCTGTCGGCCAACATGGACCATGTGTTTGTGACTAGCACGCTTTCTTCGTAGCACACTAGCCTTCTACATCGCCACCTCTACCACGTGCACTCAGCTGCCATCAATAGCATGCTACACACCCTGCCGGCCAAGGGTCTTGATATCGCCTTCTTTCCCTTGCCGTGTCAAAGAGCACGGATGCTATGTTCTTATCCTTATCAAGGACTACTCTCAGTACTGCTGAGTCTTTTGCCTCTGATAGAAGAGCGACGTCGCTTCTACCATTCAGGACTAACTTGTTGGTGTAGATTGTGAGTGTGGTCGCCCTCTTTGCAACTTCCACCCTCATTATGATGGTGATTTCATGGGAGAGACCACGGTCTTCCTCGCCTCCCCTGGGATCCATCAGGGGACGTTGGCACCTCATTTGCATGACCAAAACGGCGTCTCCGAGCGGTGAAACCGCACCATGACCGATGCCGTGCGTACGATGCAAGTCAAATACGGTCTCTTTGATGGTTTCTACTTCGAGGCCATGGCCTACATGACTTGGGTCTGGACCCAGAATCCCCACGCACCCCTTCCTTGTCAATCCACGCTGTACAAGCACTTGTGTGGTCAGCAAGTTGACCCTCGCCCGGCTCGCGTCTTGGGCTACATGACCATTGTGTGGTTGTTTGTCGTAAAGCAAGGTGGCAAGCTCGCCCCCCACGGGCGTCCCTACACATTCATTGGCGTCTCGTGTGAGTCCAAAGCCTGGTGCTTTTGGGATCCCTCTAGGTACTGCATCCTCATGCCTCGAGATGCACTATTCTTTAAGGAGCTGTTTCCTCGTGACCTCATTCACTCAGGCTCGTTGATGTCCCTCCCCTTGCGTGGGGGATTGGTGAGTTAGTCCTCTCTCTTACAACTTCCTGGCGGCACATTGCCTCCACCCGTTGGCCGCCCCGGGCCGATAGTCCCGCCTGCATCCGCAGGCTCCTCTAGGCTGGCGGCCCCGTCCACTAGCCCCTCTTGGCCCGCAGCCTTGTCGGCGTTAACTGCCCCCCCCC
>SZWC01034315.1:0-11281 GCA_023375785.1 Penium margaritaceum | reverse complement strand
GCGAGGCCTCGTGGCCTCGTGCCCCCGTCCCCCCTCGCCCTCCTTGCAAATGAGCAAGAGAGGACGAGGGATAGGGGTAGCAATGGGGAGGTCGAAATAGCTGGCGCGAAATCGCCGGCGTGCCTCGCACGCGACGATTTCGCGCCAGAACGACAAAACATGAATCAAAGTTCGTTTACGACGAACTTCGACATAAAACGAACGAAATAACTCGTGCGAACACACGAGTTCGAGGTAAAAACCCCCGGTTTGGGTCCCAAAACCAGGGGTTAGGTAAAGACGGAAATGGGCCTCCGGAGACTCGAAATATTCGAGTCTCCCTGCTCTGGGTCGTTGATGACGATTGCCCCTCAGTCTTGCGAAGGGGGTAAACCCCTGACGCAGACTGAGAACGCCATTCTGCGAACTCCGACGACGACTTCAGAGCAGGAGCTGGAGACACGGCCCGTTACATGCTAACACATTGTTAACTTAACGTTACTGGCTTATAGATCGTCCCCACGGCCATAAGCTTTGAGCGTAAAACCTAGACCTTGACGTGATCTCAACTATGTCGTAGTTGGTTTGTAGAAATCTATGAGATCGTCATAGTTCACTCGAGCACCATTAGTAGAAAATGAGTGTCGCTCATTCTCTGAAATGGAATTTCACCGAACAGTGGATTAATTCATGTCATCGACATTGGTTCACGTACTTTTGTCTATCAATGTTCATGACATGTTCACTCGCCGACTGATGATAGACTGAAGGTGTTGCTTTCAAATTTGTTCACTTTTGACATTCGGACAATCTTGTCATACGGAAGAGAGTGAATGTTAGTCTTCGACCACCACAGTGCATCTTCTTAGTCCCCCTCTAGCGCGTTTACAACCCCCTCTCACAAGTATCATTGTCTTTTGAGCAGGGTTGTCGGTACACTCATGTACTTTTGTATAGTCGGGTACCCCGATTCTTATCAATCACTCACCGAGTGAGAGGGTGTCAATGGTTTCACCATTGAGAATTTATTCAAGGATGTCATCCTTGACATGTTCAATCATGGACCGATGTTTGCATTGGCCATGAATAATGATGTATAGAACCTCCGTAAGGTACTGGTGCATACAGTATACACTGTTCACGAACAGCACGATATCAATCCTCGAGGATTGGAGTCGGCATGCTAACACAGTAGGTCTGTTTAGCATCTCATAACATAGTCATGAAACGGGCTAAGTCATGAAAGAATCGCATTTGCCTTTGAACACTATGGCGCAAAGGGACGTGCGCCTGTTGTAGCACACGTCCTGCGCCCACTGAACCATGTGTTTGGTGTAATGGTATCGCCATTTTTATCCAAACACCAGCTGATATCATTAGCTTGTTCAAACTTCACAAAACCATTGTGATCATTCGTCCGTCCAACCTCTCCATAGCAGGATGTCGTGATCGACGCACCAACACTTGTTTTTGTGCATGTCGTGCATGTTTCCCACATATGTTGTATACCCAATTTCACATGGCTAAAGTACCAAGGTATGAATTGCATAATTTAACCCATTGAAAAGAGGGTTGTCCCTAGCACTTGGTCATGCACTCTGACCTCCAGCGATTATACAAGCCGTGCATGTTTTGGAACTAGTGCTCAACCGACTGGGCTTTTGTAGCACGTTCCATCTATGGAAACGTAGGAGTTCATCCCCTTTTAGCATGGTCCACATTTGAGGAAGTCGTCCTCGTCACACATGTCATTTATTGTAAGCCGGACAGTGCCAACGGCACTGATCACGGCTTGAGGCTTCCTTGAATATATAATCTGACTGTGGATTTGGAATCTACAGGAAAAACCGTGCAAGATCGACCCAAGAACGGGGTCGATCCATCAAGAATTGAGGAAGTTACGCCCGGCCGACGGTTTGACCGGCCGAGGGGAAAACAGATGACGGGAATTCATCCCCAAGGACCAAGGCTCGACCCTCGGAAGACCCAACAAGGCCAAAGCGCCCCTTGGGGCCCGGTTAGTCAATGAGTCAAGGATCATTGAGAGCCAAGGGCGCTTTTGAATGGCGCCCCGATGTGTTATTACCAGCAAGGGCGCTTCGGGCGGCCGTCACCGCCGCTAGTGGTGCTGCCAGCGACAGATTATCGTGGATCACGGAAACGGCCATATCTCGGCCGTTCCTCCACGGAATGATGCAATTCTTAGTGCGTTGGAAAGCTGAGAAGATGAGCTACGTGATGCTGGAGCAATAAAGCTCATCTCAGGTCCATACGGAGCCGCGCACGGCTCGGCGACCTCGGATTGCCTAGGATGTGTCATCATGTACATATAGTCTTGTATGTTGACACTTGAATAACAAGTACAGTTTACTCCCACTGTGCCACACGTATTCTCGTGCTCCCCCAAGATGATCCTACGCTTTTGCAATGCCGGGTTGGTGTGCACCGGCCTCCCCTTGGTCGCCGTTGCCGCCGGTTGGTGTCTCCACCATCCGGTTGAGGCTAGCACACCGAGCCCGGTTCACACTTGGTATCAGAGCCACCCTTGGCTCAGGGGAACAATCATCTACGTGGCAACCTCTCCTGGTCAGTGTAGACCAGCACGCATCTCGTCTCTTTGGCGGATTCGTGCCCAAGGCCAACCACGCACTCCGGTGACAAGGCGGTAACCGGAGGACCCGTTGAGGAAGAAGTTGTACCGGACGTGAAGATGACTTCAACCGGCTCGTCCTCGTTGGCCGCGGCGTTTGACGCGCAAGGCGAAGTAACAGCAGCTGCAGCATTGCAGAAGTTGCTCGCCGACATGCAGGCCAAGATGGACTTGTTGGAGAAGCAGAACGAGTATCTCAATCAAGAGCTCGCGAAGAGTCCAGTGAAAACACCAGTGGCAGTTGCCACCGCAAACGTACCTGCGGTGGGCGTCCCGAGCCTACCCAAGCCGGATTCATTTGACCCATCGAAGAAGGATGGGCCAGCTCCGCATGCTTGGATACTCGGACTGGAATTGTACTTCACTGCCATCGGCGTGGATGCCTCAAGGTACGAGGCGCGCCGTGACTATGCCGTAACCCTGTTGAGAGGGGCATCGTTGGATTGGTGGGCCGATGTGATGCGGTCCAATCCACACGGCAGTGGAGCAGCAATGGTCGCCGGCATTGCGGCCGCGACTGGAATCTCAACCCCATCGGCTCCAACGTGCAGCAGTGGCGACCCTACCCTGAAATGGCCGACCTCGTGGAAGAAGTTCACGGAGTCGTTCATCAAGCGTTTCACCGTGGGTGATGTGAGGAACAACGCGCGTGCCAAGCTGCGTCGGCTTCACCAAACTGGCAGCGTCGTCGAATACACCCGCAGGTTTTGTGACATCGTCGCCAACTGTGGCTTCGACTCCCACGAATTGTGCTTCCACTACAGCAACGGCCTCAAGAACGATGCCCGCGTTGTGACGGTGATGCACGACCTCAACGACGACCTGTCGGCAATGATTGCAGCAGCCGAACGGTACGATTCGCGCGTACAACAGGCTCATGCCAGCAGCCACAACTCTTTTGGTGGTGGTTATGCCAAGCGGGCCGAGAGCGACGTCACGCCCATGGAGATCGGAGCATTGCAACAGCGCAAGTGCTACAACTGTGGCAAGCCTGGCCACATTGCGCATGACTGTCGGAGTCCAAAAAAGGGCGACGGCAAGGGTAAGAGGCAAGGGAAGGGGAAGCAAGCCACGAAGGAAGCAGATAAAGCAACAAAGGAGTCGGGAAACGAGGAGAGCCGGGAGTAGATGGCGTTACTCCTGGCTCCTCTCAGCCCAAACCGCCAGTTGACCGCCCACCCGAACGCCTTACGGCAATTAAGGGGGTTTCCGAGGTCAAGGCATGGGACAAGGGGTATGAAGAGGAACAGCCCGTACTTCTCTAGGAGGCGCGAGTGAAAGGCGTCAGGGAGAAGGTGGGGAGCCTGGTGGATTGTGGCACGAGCCACAGTTTTGTGAGCATGGAGTGTGCTCGGAAGTGGGGCCTTGCGCTCACGAGCAAGAAGCAGACCGCTAACCAAGTGGACGGCACGATTGAAGTGGGGTACCTGGCCCGTCTCCTCTCCATTCGCGTGGGGAAGCTTCGCATAACGACCGTATACCGGGTGTGCCCGATGAAGGATTACGATGTGATCCTCGGTCGTGACTTCCTCCACAAGTACAACCCCGTCGTCAATTGGGAGGCGCGCACCGTCTCAGTCAAGCTCGGAGACAAGGAGTATCCCCTGCCTACGTGGTCCGAGGAAAACGCCGCGGAGGAGGAGACGTGCGAGGAGGAAGTGCCGTAGCAGTCGGTACCTTGCAAGGAGGAATCGACGCCTATGATACTGAATTTGGTGCAGCTCAAGCGCGCGATTCGAAAATGGGAGCAGATTTTTCTGGCGTTCGTGCGAGACGTGGAGGACGATTTCGACGAACCAGAGGACGTGGCGCCTGCTGTGGCGCATGGGGCGACTCGTGAGCAGCCGGGAGCCCAAGGCAAGTTTGCCGCAGTGCCCGAGGGGCTTCGGAAGGTGTGTACGGAGTTTGAGGACGTGTTCCCCGACACCCTCCCGGCGGGTCTGCCACCGAAGCGAGACGTGGACCATTGCATCGACATCAAACCTGGAGCGCGTCCGCCTGTTCGTGCAACATACCGCATGAGCGATGCGCAACTGCAAGAGCTCAAGAAGCAGCTAACCGAGATGACGGAGCAGGGCTTCATCCGCCCATCCTCGTCTCCTTACGCTGCACCTGTCTTGTTTCTGCAGAAAAAGACGGGGGAGATGCGCATGTGCGTGGACTACCGGGCGTTGAACGAGTTGACCATCAAGAATCAATACCCGCTTTCACGAGCTGAGGAGCTCTTCGATCAGCTCCGTGCGGCTCGCTTCTTCACAAAGATCGACCTCCGTTCTGGCTACCACCAGATCCGCATCGCAGCAGATGATGTGGAAAAGACGGCCTTCCACACCCGCTATGGTCACTACGAGTTCCTCGTGATGCCTTTCGGGTTGACCAATGTGCCGGCCACCTTCATGGCGGCGATGAACAACATCTTCAGGCCGTACTTGGATGACTTCGTGGTGGTGTACCTCGATGACATCTTGGTGTATAGCAGGACGGCGGAGGAGCATGAGGAGCATGTGAAGAAGGTCCTCGAAATTATACAGAAGGAGAAATTTTTTGCAAAACTCTCTAAGTGTGAGTTCGTGGTGGGGAAAGTTGAATTCCTTGGACACATAATTGGCAATGGACAGATTGACATGGACCCGCGCAAGGTGTCGGCCGTACAAGAGTGGCCGAAGTTGCGTAGTGTACACGATGTGCAAGTGTTCCTTGGTTTTTGCAACTACTACCGCAGGTTTATCCTTGGCTATGCGGGAGTGTCAGCGCCTCTCTCCAATCTCACTCGCAAGGATCGCGAGTGGAGTTGGGGAGTTAGCGAACAAGAAGCCTTTGAGAATCTCAAACGGGCTCTGACCTCCGCGCCGGCCTTGCACTTGCCGAAAGCGGCCGTGAGTTTGAAATGGCGACGGATGCATTGGACCTGGCCATTGGTGGAATCCTTTTGCAGGACTTTGGCAACGGGTCGCAGCCGGTCGCCTACTACTTGCGCAAGTTGCGCGGGGCGGAGCTGAACTATGCCACCCATGACAAGGAGATGCTCGCCGTGGTCGCAGCCTTCAAGAACTGGCAGTGCTACCTTGAGGCGCGGAAATGCATGGTCTACACCGACCACCGCGAGTTGAAGTACTTCAAGACGCAGCCGAACCTGAGCCGGCGGCAAGCGCGTTGGGTGGAGTACCTCGAGTCGCACTTCGACTACGAAATCGTGTACCGGCCGGGTCGCATTAACCCAGCCGATGCACTCTCACGGTGACCGGACCTGATGATGCGGGTCGTGTCTCTCATCATCCACGAGGATGCCTTCCTTGTGAAGCTCTTCACGGAGGGATACGAGGCGCATGGGGAGTACGACGCTCGGAGATTTTTCTTCGAGGCGCCGTATTGGCGACGGCGCGGCACGCAACAGGTGGTGGTTCCCGCGGTGCCCGCACTTCGGCAGCTGATTTTGGAGGAGTGCCATGACTGTGGCCCGAGCGGTCACTTCTCCGTCGACAAGACATTGAAGACGGTGGCTCGCTTCTTTTGGTGGCTCACCATGTCGTCGGAGGTGGCTGAATTCTGCCGGAGTTGTGACGTGTGCCAACGCCACAAGGCGAGGAGGACAAAGACCCCGGGTCTCCTCCAACCCTTGTCCATCCCCGAGCAGCCGTGGTAGGACATCTCCATGGATTTCATCACGGGTTTACCCACGACAGCGGCAGGCCGCAATGCGGTGTTGGTGGTGGTGGATCGCTTCAGCAAGATGTCGCACTTCATTGCGACGCATGATACGGTGAGCGCAGAAGGCACAGCTCAGCTGTTCCTCGAGTATGTGGTGCGTCTCCATGGCGTGCCGCGGTCCATTGTGAGCGACCGTGACCCGCGTTTCACAAGCAAGTTCTGGCGAGAACTCATGGAGCGGTACGGCAGCAAGGTGCAGCTGTCGACCAGTTTTCGTCCCCAAACTGACGGACAAACGGAGCGGACAAACCAGACGTTGGAGCAGCTCCTCCGTACAGTGGGTGATCCGGACGAGGCAGCGTGGGACCAACGATTTCCGGTCGCTGAACTGGCGTACAACTCTGCCACGTCCGCCTCCACCGGCAAGGTGCCATTTGAGGTGGTGAACGGGACGGTGCCCACCACGCCCCTCAGTTTGCACGTCGCAAGCAACCTACCCGCGGTGGAGTCTACCGCACGCGACTTCAAGCAGATTTGGGCGGCGACGCGACATGCATTAAAGAAGGCGCAAGAGCAGCAGAAAGTGCACGCGGACCGCCGACGCGTGGACGCAATGCTCAAGGTCGGTGACCGCGTGCTTCTCAACAGCGCGCACGTCAAGTTTCGCGGGGTCCGGTCCGACAAGTTGAAACCCCGGTGGCTTGGTCCGTTCGAGGTGCTCGAAATGAGGACACCCGTGGTGGTACGGTTGGCTCTTCCGCCTTCCATGCCTGTCCACGATGTGTTCCACATCTCCAAGCTCAAGCCCTACCATGATCCGGGCGAGCATTCCCTGGCCGCAGTTCTGAACCTCCCCCTCCGGTGGTGATCGAGGGCGAGCAAGAGTTTGAGGTGGAGGCCATCCTTGACCACCGTCGTCGTGGTCGTGGATGGGAGTACATGGTCAAATGGAAGGGCTATGATGCGGCCCACAACTCATGGGAGCCTGCCCGCAACTTCAACGTTGGCGGGATCAATGCTATCCTCCGAGAGTATCAAGAGCGAACCGGGACGGCTCGCTCCTAAAGGGGGGGGTAGTGTAAGCCGGACAATGCCAACGGCACTAATCACGGCTTGAGGCTTCCTTGAATGTATAATCTGACTATGGATTTGGAATCTACAGGAAAAACCGTGCAAGATTGACCCAAGAACGGGGTCGATCCATCAAGAATTGAGGAAGTTACGCCCGGCCGAACGTTGGACCGGCCGAGGGGAAAACAGATGACGGGAATTCATCCCCAAGGACCAAGGCTCGACCCTCGGAAGACCCAACAAGGCCGAAGCGCCCCTTGGGGCTCGGTTAGTCAATGAGTCAAGGATCATTGAGGGCCAAGGGCGCTTCGGAATGGCACCCTGATGTGTTATTACCAGCAAGGGCGCTTCGGGCGGCCGTCACCGCCGCTAGTGGTGCTGCCAGCGGCAGATTATCGTGGTTCACGGAAACGGCCATATCTCGGCCGTTCCTCCACGGAATGATACGATTCTTGGTGCGTTGGAAAGCTGGGAAGATGAGCTACGTGATGCTGGAGCAATAACACTCATCCCAGGTCCATACAGAGCCGCGCACGGCTCGGCGACCTCGGGTCGCCTAGGATGTGTCATCATGTACATATAGTCTTGTATGTTGACACTTGAATAAAAAGTACAGTTTACTCCCACTGTGCCACACGTATTCCCGTGCTCCCCAAAGATGATCCTACGCTTCCGCAACGCCGGGTTGGTGTGCACCGGCCTCCCCTTGGTCGCCGTTGCCGCCGGTTGGTGTCTCCACCATCCGGTTGAGGCTAGCACACCGAGCCTGGTTCACATTTATCCTATAAAACTTGGTTTGTACTTCTTTCCGAAATACCTTTCCATACTGGTATCGGCAGGATGAAGTTTTTCACTTCCAATGGTCATCACTGTCGGTGGCCACCGAGATCGCTATGTTTTTGTTTTGCCATTCGGGCAGCCCTCTGATCACCACAGCCATCTCTGTTAGTTTCTAGCCATGCCAGTCAGTTCTCCATTTGAAGGATTTGACGTTATGACCATCCTTGACTTCGTCAAGATGCCTTGCAAATGTCAAACGACATGTTTTCGGTGCTTTGAATAGCACTCTTAACACACGTGCCCATAGAACCATTCTGTGCATAGATCATATGCTTTTGTCTGGTGGTTCATTGCAAGCTAGCCTGACAAGGCAAAGTTGTCTAGTTCTTGCTACTAGATACAACGGGGTGCGATCGGCACCCTTGTTATTGTTGCAATCGGCATCTCAAAACATGTGTTGTACCATGAACACTAGCATAGTAGTCCACTCACAGCTCATGTCCATAGTGTGTCTTGCACTTGCATTAGTGATGCATTCGACACCCATGACAAGAGTGTAACCTACAGCTTTTACCAATTGTGCAATCGACATCTATGGCAAGGGTGCATTGGCCACTCGTGTCAACGATTTAATCGATGCACTCATCGACCATGCATTCAACATCATGTTTTTTTGTGCGTTCGGCACTCGTATGAATGCTACGATTACATTTTCCATGTCGGTCATATTCCAAGTGCAATCATCAGTTGTCAATGGACCATCCAGTGTGGGTTTCCAACATCGCGTGTGTGTTCAATGCGATCGGCACTCACATTCTTGTTTTGTCTAAAGCCACTCACGAATGGCTTATCTGGCATCCTTGGTGCAATTGGCACCCATGTGAATAGCCAATCGACATTCATTTTCGTCATATGTCCGTAGACAATGAGCAGTGTGTTCGGCGCTAGCATCACGGATGCTTTCGGCATTCGTTATTGAAGTGCAACAAGCACTTTTTCTGTGGTGTTTTCGACACCGACAAAGTTTATGCAACCAGCACTTGTGCTCTTGCTCATAGTGCAATCGGCACTTAAGTCGCCGATGTGGGAGGCATCGGTGTAACCTCATAATCGACACTCGTTTTGTGCAGCCCGCACATTTCGCATTGTTACAGCAAACAGGTGAGTCGTCGAGTGGTCACAGCACGTACAGTGCCTTTGTTATTTTGTACTTCATCGAGAATTTGTCCCGATGTACGTCACCGTTGTGGCTTTGAAAGGTCAACCCTTCCGTGGTTTCTCATAAAATCCTCTAGACTTTGAGGTTAATCCACAATGTTTTTGGCACTGTTGGTGCTAAATTCATTGCATTGAACATTTCCAAGCAAATCCGATTAAGGACATGGAAACTGCCGGTTTTCCCTCTTTTCCTACGTTGGTATGGAAAAGAAAAAGAAAATGAGTGCCGTTGATTTTTGGGAGATCTCAACTAGAGCTCTTAGATTTTTGCATAAAAAAACCATCGTCAACTTGACCACACACTCGGGTTTGACCGCAAAAGTTGTCACCGTTTACAAGGGTGTTTTTAACAGCTAACATATGATTCCTCAACTTGAGGATGCATGAAAATGAACAAAATTACAGCACATCAAGTGCCTCTTTTGATTGATGTTAGAAGCTTCCAAGGGTCACCCGGTGGTGTGTTAGGAAATCTGTCGGTCTTCTCTTTTTCCATGAACAGGGAAACATTGAAGAAAGATTATTGAGAAACTTTTCAATACATTTTTGGAGCCTAGAATGAACTCCATGCCGCTACAGCGGTGAACCCACGGCCAACAAGGCCGAACTTCGGGTCCAACCGAGGACACCATCCTTGCCTCTAATGCTACTGGCACTTAGTTTTTTTTCTGTGGAAAAGGTTAGGATAAATCGACCTAGGGGCCCGGGTTCTTAGGTAGTCCCAACGCGAGGACCCGCATTGCCGAGTCCATCAGCGCCGGAGCCTGCGTTCAGGCGACGGTGAACAAAAAAGCCCGCATGCTGCCTGCGCGACATGAGAGAGCCGGCCTGCTACCGGGCTGGCCATGTCAGGTGAATGCTTGCCAGTATAATGAGCGAGGAAACGGATTCGACAATTTCGTAAAAGTCTAAACCGTGCGGTATGGAAGGATAACATTGTTGGAACCTGTTTTGTTGACACGTTTCTCTTTTTTGAGTATGTTGGTTGTTAAACAAGTCCAATTCCGCTCGTCCAATTGTTCGCTGCTTACCGACTGTCACTGGCAAACACTGGCCTTTGATGTTGCCAACGGGCCCTAAGCTTGTCGAAGTTGGTCGACGAGGTCCTTTAGTTGGTTAGATCGGCTGGCAGGGCCGAAGGGTTGGTCAGATGTTGAAACGGGTCCCTAGAAGGAACCGCGCAACCAACCAGGGCTCCGAGGTCGAAGCCTCGGAGCCCTGGTTAACCTAAATTTGGATCTCGGTCTAAGCGTCAAATAGGTTTTTACGACGTCCAAAACAGATGCCGAAGGAAGGACCTGTCCTTTCTTTCACGTGGAACCGACCGGGTCCAAAACAGGAGTTTTTATGGGAATCGGAGGATCACCTGTTGCACTCGAACCCTCGACCTTGCATAACAGAGGTGCTTGCTACCAGCTGCGCCGATCGAGCACATTGCAATGTGAAGCTGTTAGATTTAGATTTCGCGCATCAGGGGATATGCCCTCCGCCAGAGCGGGGAGGAAGGATGAAGCTTCCAGTCCTCCTTCCTTCTTAGGCCGTGGCCCATGTGAGGGGACGGATGGGGAGTTTGTCCCGTCGCCTCCCCTTGGGCTGCCAGGCTCACGAGGGGAGGTGACGAGAGGGATGCCTCTCCTCTCCAGACCATTGGGCCATCAGTCCACGTGAGAGCGGAAGGGGGGTGGAGAGGGGAGGTCGTCTCCTCTCCTCCCTCTTCCGGAGGGGAGAGAGGGGAGATTGCCCCCTCTCCTCCCCCTTGGGCCATCAGCCCATGTTAGAGGGAAAGAGAGGGGCATCACCCTCTCTCCTCCCCCTTGGCGTCTACGCGCCTTCGGCGCCGTGGCCAAGTGGGAGAGGGAGGGTGGCTCGCCCCTCTTCTCCCCATTGGCGCCATCGGTGCATTGGGCGAGGGGGAGAGGGGGGGGGGGGGCTCGC
>SZWC01034312.1:14441-16058 GCA_023375785.1 Penium margaritaceum | reverse complement strand
GTTGCACATGCTGTTGTGCAGGCACGGGAGGGGCGGGGCAAGCTGGACCCGCGGACTCGCCGGTGCATCTTCGTCGGGTACGAGAGCGGGAGCAAGGCGTACCGGCTCTTTGACCCGCGGAGGCAGCAGATCGTGAAGAGTCACGACGTCACGTTTGACGAGGAGAGTCGTTGGACGGACAAGGACGCGGGTCTCTCCAAGCGGGGGGAGTGGCTGCCACTCCTCGAGGGGGAGACGCCGGAGGACGCAAAAGAGGGTGACGTCCCATCGGCTCCAACCGGCGATAACCATCCAGGGGATGGGGGAGCGGCAGATTTGCATTCAGCCGAGTCGGACGATGAGTCCGAAGCGCCGGCAGCAGTGGAGCTGAACGAGGAGGCGGGGAATGAGCCCGCATCTCCACGGTCCCCGAGAGAGGGGGAGCAGGCCAGCAGTGCGAGTGGCGCCGGGAGAGAGCAGCAGCAGCAACAGCAGCAACAACCTCAACAGCAGCAGCCCCGTCGAAGCGGACGCGCAAGAAGGACAGCAAAACGGTATGATGCCGTGCAGGGCACCTGGACTGGGTTTGCTCGAGCGTTCTTTGTGCAAGAGGAGCCCGAGGCCATCATGGAGGCGTTGCAGCATAAGGATGGGGCTGAGTGGGAGGGAGCCATAAAAGCTGAGCTCGCCTACCACGAAGAGAACGGCACTTGGCAGCTGATTGATAGGCCGGAGGGCGCGAAAATCATCGGCTCCAAGTGGATCTTCAAGAAGAAGCTCACCAAGGATGGGAAGGTGGAGCGGTACAAGGCACGGCCGGTCGTGAAGGGGTACGCCCAGCGAAAAGGAGAACACTATGACGAAACCTTCGCGCCGGTGGCAAAGTTTGCCTCCATTCGCTCCATCCTCTCGGTGGCGGCGGCGCGTGACTACGAAGTCCACCAAATGGATGTAAAAACCGCAGTCCTCAACGGCGACCTGGACAAGGAGGTCTACATGGAGGTGCCGGAAGGTGTGCCGGCTTCGCAAGGTGCTCTACGGGCTCAAGCAAGCGCTACTCATGTGGTACCTGAAAATGGATGGCTTCATGGCTCAGCTTGGCTTCAAGCGCTGCGAGGCGGATCACAGCGAGTACGTGCGAAAGCAGCCGGGGTTGTACCAGATTGTGGTCCTCTACGTGGATGACCTCATCCTTGTGTCATCGGACATGGAGGAGTTGGTGAAACTGAAGCGGCAGCTGGGCGGTCGGTTCAAAATGACCGACATGGGCGAGCTCGAGTACTACCTCGGCGTCGCCATCAAGAGGGACCGCAAAGCACGCACACTCGAGATGAGGCAGGCAAAGTACGTGCAAGAGGTGCTCCGCCGCTACAACATGGAGGAGTGCAACCCCATCGGCACACCCATGACCACCACATATGAGTTGAGCTCGAGCATGGGCCCGAGCACGGACGAGGAGAAGGAGGAGATGGCAGGTGTGCCATACCAGTCCGCGGTGGGGAGCATCATGTACGCCATGGTGGCAACGTGGCCCGACCTGGCCTTTGCGGAGGGCCAAGTGAGCCGCTACATTGCTGACCCCGGGCCGTTGCATTGGCAAGCGGTGAAGCGGATCCTCTGCTATCTCAAGGCGACAAA
>SZWC01034312.1:4441-9441 GCA_023375785.1 Penium margaritaceum | reverse complement strand
CTCAGGTCGTCACTTGAACCCGACCCATGATCTCCAAACTTTGGAAATCCATCTCTCACTCAAACGGAATCCGTATCGAGTTCCGTAAAGTGCGTTGGAACCTGTGAAACATCCTCTTTGCAACTGTCATGCCAGATTATTTTTATCGAGCAACCTATTTTTTTCACTTTCTGGCACTCTCATGTCCATCATTCTCCCACTTTGCGAGGAAAACAATCACACAAGTCCGCACTGTTCCCTCAGCTGCTGAAAGCAGTGTGCTGCCAGCGGCTTGGTCAGGAAGTCTGCAAGCATCATGCTTGAAGGGCAGAACTTCATCTGCACCACCTGCTTTGCCACGAGCTCGCGGATGAAGTGGTACCGCAAGTCGATGTGCTTGGTGCGGGCGTGAAACTCGGAGTTCTTCGTCAGAGCAATGGCGCTCATGTTGTCACAGTAGATGGTGGCGGCTGTGGCCTGCTGCTTTCCAAGGCTTGCTAGCAGCTTACGCAACCACACAGCTTCTTTTGGTGCTTCACTCAAGGCGATGTACTCTGCTTCGGTGGAGGAGAGGGCAACGCACTCTTGCTTTTTGCTCCTCCAACTGATTGCACCTCCCCCGAGCACAAACACAAACCCACTGGTTGACCTCCTTGTGTCCAGGTCACCTCCCCAATCTCCGTCACTGTAGCCGATGAGGATGGGAGTGTTGTTTCCTTTGNAAGTCGATGTGCTTGGTGCGGGCGTGAAACTCGGAGTTCTTCGTCAGAGCAATGGCGCTCATGTTGTCACAGTAGATGGTGGCGGCTGTGGCCTGCTGCTTTCCAAGGCTTGCTAGCAGCTTACGCAACCACACAGCTTCTTTTGGTGCTTCACTCAAGGCGATGTACTCTGCTTCGGTGGAGGAGAGGGCAACGCACTCTTGCTTTTTGCTCCTCCAACTGATTGCACCTCCCCCGAGCACAAACACAAACCCACTGGTTGACCTCCTTGTGTCCAGGTCACCTCCCCAATCTCCGTCACTGTAGCCGATGAGGATGGGAGTGTTGTTTCCTTTGAAAGTGAGGCAAAGGCTGCTGCTGCTATCGAGGTAGCGCAGCACGCGCTTGACCGCCTCCCAATGCAGCACTCCCCGATTTGCGCAAAACTTGCTTAACACTCCCACTGCTTGGCTGATGTCGAGGCCCGTGCCGACTGCTGCATACATAAGGCTTCCAACTGGTGCTTGGCACGGCAGTGCTTCCATGCGGCTGCTCTCTTGCATGCCGCGGGGAGTCTGCGTCATGCTCAGCTTCGCTCCCACTTCCAGTGGTGTTGTTGCTTTGCGCGCTCCTGCCATATTGAAGCGCTTGAAAATGTTGCTCACGCACGTGCTCTGCGACAACTCCAAAGTCTGCTGCTGCCGTTCGCGCTTGACCTGAAGGCCAAGGTAGTAACTGAGCTCTCCCATGTCTTTCATGCGAAACCTGGCAGCAAGGGACTGCTTCACATCATCCAGAAGAGACTTGGAGTCAGATGCAATGAGCAGATCATCAAAATAGAGCAAGATGATGATCTGGTTTGCCTCTTGTGTGCACCCATAGACAGCGTGGTCTGCTTCACTGCACACAAAGCCAAGGCTAGCTAGCTGCTCATCCATCTTGTGGTACCATGCTCGCGGGGCTTGCTTCAGGCCATAGAGGGCCTTCACAAGCTTGCACACCAAACCTTCCTTCCCTTCCACGAGATACCCCTCCGGCTGCTCCATGTACACATCCTCCTCAAGGTCACCATTCAAAAATGCACATGTCACATCCATTTGGTGCACCTCCCAGTCCATAGCAGCAGCAAGAGCAAGGATCGCTCGGATGGATGGGAACTTAGCGACAGGTGCAAATGTTTCATTGTAATCCACACCCTCAGTGTGCGCATACCCCTTTGCAACCAGCCGTGCTTTGTACCTGAGAATCTTACCATCCACACCACGCTTGCGTCTGAAGATCCACCGGCATCCGATCACCTGGCTACCGCGTGGAGCCTCCTCGAGAGTCCAGGTGTCGTCCTTCATGAGCGCACCATACTCCTCATCGGTTGCGCCAAGCCAATCTGCCGCCTCGGTGCTGTGTATGGCTTCAGCGAATGTGGCTGGGTCATCGGTGACTGTGAGGAAGAGAAGCTCGAGGTCAGACGACTCTGTTGGTGGTGGAACGGTGCACAAGTTCACTATCTCCTCCAGCGGCCTCTGCTTGTTTACGAGGTGCTCGGATTGCCTCAGCGGCTCCCCACTATCCTTTGCACCTTTGTTGAGGCGTGTGGACCATCGTGGCAACTGCTGGGCGTTGCTTTGCTGCTCCTCCTCATCAGATTCCGCTGCCAGCTCCTTCTCCTTCTCAGCTCCCTCCACCTCCTTGTTGTTGCCGCTATCACCACCATCTTCCGCACAGCCCTCTTCTGCTGCCGGTACTTCTCCTACTTCTGGTACAAGTCCGGGAGCAAGCGGAACTGCCAACATAGGGCTCCAAGTCCAGCCCTGCACTTCCTCTTGGAAGACCACGTCACGGCTGCGGATGATCTTGCGTGCGGCGAGATTGTAGAGGTGGTATCCCATGGTGTCGTGGCTGAGGAAGGCGGCCTTCACCGACTTTGCGTCAAGCTTGTTACGGCTACCGGTAGGCACGTGCACGAATGCGCCACACCCGAAGACTTTCAGGTGTGTCACTGTTGGCTTGCGTCCTGTCCACGCCTCCTCCGGTGTCATCAGCGGCACAGGGTGCGTAGGGCTTCAGTTTTTCAGGTACACGGCGGTATTGACCCCTTCTGCCCAAAAGGTTGGCGGGAGCCCCGCATCTTGGAGCATGCTGCGAACACACTTCATTAGCGTGGGGTTCGCGTGTTCAGCCACGCCATTCAGCTGCGGTGTTCCGGGTGGGATGACCTCGTGCTTGATCCCGCGACGCTTGAAGAAGGTGCGGAAGTAATTGAAGAGGTACTTTCCTCCACGATCGGTGCAAAGCACCTTCAACCGCCTGCCACTCTCATTCTGTGCAGCAGCAATACACACCTTGAAAGCATCAAAGCACTCATCCTTTCCAGCCAGGAAAGACACCCACGTCTTCCTCGACTTGTCATCAATGAACGTGACAGAGTACAACTTGCCGGACAAGGAATGTGATGGCATGGGACGGCACAAATCAGAGTGAACGAGTGAGAGAAGCTCAGCCGCCCCCTTCCCCTCCCCCGTGATAGGAGCACGGGCTTGCTTCCCTTCAATGCAGCTCTCACAAGCCGATGCACTAGGCTGCTTCACCCCCTTGAGCTCCAGGCCGTGGACCATCTGCTGCATGGAGATGATGGCGCCAAAGCCCAGGTGACCAAGATGCAGTGCCACAGGCCGATGTCGTGTTTTCCCTCTCTCACCGCCAACGCTGAGTTGGCTTCCTTCTCCGACGCCACGTAGAGGCGGTAAAGACTGTCCTCCTTGTTCTCTTTTGCAAGCACACGGCCTGCACGGGCAGAGATGGTGCAGCCACCATTCTCAAAGCAAACCTGCATGCCTTTGGAGATGAGAGATGAGACAGAGAGGAGGTTACCTGCCAGCCCCGGAACATGGAGCACCCCCTTCACACAACGTTCCACGTGCTTACCCTCAACGGAAGCACAAAACACAATCTCACCCTCCCCAACTGCCATTTGCACATGGTTGTCCCCCATGTACACCCGACGAGGCTCAATGACGGTGTAGACAACGAACCACTCCAGGCGACATGTCAAGTGTCGCATGGCTCCCGAGTCCATGATCCAGAACAGGGCAGTGTTGTCGGAGACGTGTAGGACCCGGATGGTTGCCACAAATCCACTCTCCCAATCTGCTGTGTTTGCGGAAGCGTCAGACTGTTTTCCCGCTCCCACTCCAGCCGCAAGGTCCGCCTTCTTCGTCCGGCATTTGCACACCCAATAGCCTGGCTTCTTGCAGTAGTGGCAGTTCCCCTTCTTCTTCCCTCCTCCGCCGTTGCTCTTGGTTGATGTACCACCCCCATGACCAAAGTTGGTGATGAGAGCGACGTCCAGTCCGTTTCCGCCCTCCTCTCCCTCGTGCCGCTCCTCCTCAAGAAGGGGACAGAGGAGGCGGAGTATGATTTTGGAGCAAACGATGATGATGAGGATGAGGAGACCATTGTAGGTGCGACTGTGGGGGATGAGGATGAGGATGAAGAGAGCATGGGAAGTGAGGAGGAGAGGGAGAGACGGCGCGATGCAGATTGGCGTCCTCCACGTCTTGCAAAGAAAACCCCGGATGCCGCCGCTATGGAGCCACGCTTCCTGACGTCACCTTTGCTGCGGCAATTGGCGGATCAACACTACGTTGATCGTGAGAAACTGCCGTCGCAAGTCGTAGCAGAATGGGAACGCTACATTGCCGCTTGCTTGAAGAGCGGTGAGGCGCTCCATTACGGCGCACACCGGCATCGCATGGAGTACGACATGTTCCAATCAATGTTGGTTTCATGTCAGGACATGCGAGCATTGCTTTTAACACAGATGGGCAAGGACGCACCTCCTGCAGCACAAGAGAAACCCGACGACATTGTTCATGCAGTGCAGCAGATTTTACAAGGCCCTTGGATGACTGATTTGGGCCGCGGTATCATCCATCCCCAACTTGCACCGACAAAGAAAGCAACACCGACCACCGCAGGGAAGTTGACAGGGAAGCGGACCCGAACAAAGGGGCAAGGCCGGCAGCTGCAAGGACAGGACGAGCAACAGCAGCAGCAACATCAGCAGCAGCAACAGCAGCAGCAGGAGCAGCAGCAGCAACAACAGGAGCAACAACACCTATCATCTATGGATGAGTGGAGTGCACGTCGCCTCCGCTACTTGCTCGACAAGCAGACAGAACAGCTTCGGGTGGCAGTGGATGGGACGGGCTCAGGTGCGGCAGCAAGTGCAGCAGCTGCAGGGATGGATGTGGCCAGGGCATCCACACAAGGGGAAGGGGCGTGGGAGGGTGCCGGGGCCGGGGAATGGGCTGGAGCAGGGCC
>SZWC01034311.1:0-18446 GCA_023375785.1 Penium margaritaceum | reverse complement strand
TTGTAAAAAAACCAGGTTGCATTGTACAAGCCATGCTCCATTGCAAAGGAGCACAAAACAGTACACTGAGCAAGAACAAAAAAAACAGTGGCAATGTGTCGTGCATGCGCCACCATTGCTACGTGCTCCCACACTTCACTCTCCCCATTGACCGACTGGGAACGCCTCCCGGCCAAGCACATGGCTGCCAACTGGAGGCACAAACGCCCAGCACTTTCTGCCCCTGTGCGCCAATTTTCGCTTACACAAGGGGACGCAAAAGATTTCCCGGCCTCACCGCAAACGCCGGCCAGTACTTCCTCACCTTCCCCTCCTCCGCCTGCGCTGAAGCCCCTGCCTAGACCCATGGATTGACCACCCTGGGAAGCAAACCACCGCAGAAATGAATCGCACCCAAAGCATCCCCAAGTCCTCATCAGTAACTGGCAGGTCCAGCCTGCGGCACCCCTCCTCCCCAAGCAGCTGAGAATCCTCCCACAGCTCCACCTCCACCGCTAGAGTGTGCTCACTGAAGTTGTCTGCAATATCCTATTGGTACACCTGGGTGATGTGCACCCCAGGCTGCCGGCACGTCACCCAAAACAGGTTCAACGCCATTAAGTGGAGGCTGAAGCATCTCCAAATGACCCAGACAAAGCTCCAGCCATGACTACACACGGAGACAGTAGTTCAGCTATGGGAAAGTTGACTTCTTTCCTCCACAGAGGTTGGAGTAGGCTGGATCCAAAAAGATGCTACGCACGTGCCAGCTTCCTACCACCGACTATCCTGCAAGCGCATACAGCTTCCCAGATGAGAAATGCCTTCCTCCCTGTTGCTACAAGAGCAATGGGGCTCGTCAGAATCCATCGCATCAGAGATCCACTGCTCTTGCCTGATATCAAACCAATGGGGACTGAGTCTACGGTAGAAGAAGTCCATCTTCCCTTGACAAAGTGCCTCCAACCACGGAAAACCCCCCTGGACCGCCGCCGGAAGGGACACACATGCAGGAAAAGGTGCATAGGAGGTGTAGGAGAGCACCCGGCCCACATACATAGGCCAGGGCTGATCTGTCACGTCCCCTCAAGGATCCCTCACCAGCATGAGGGAAGGGAAATTGCAGTTGAGAGGAAAAACCATTCATATCAAAATCAAGGATCAGTAGGGTATTGTCTTTCAAAGCACATGTGCATCTTGCCAGTTTTCTTTTTGAAAAAAAGTACAAGTGTGTCATGTGGTGTCGGGGATGGCCTCACGGACCCCTCACGCGGCATCTCGCCCAGATGTTTCTTCAGCTCAGTCAGCTCGTGGTCGTAAATCCGATACATCCCCTTGAAATTTGGTGTGTTATCTGAAGATCGAGGCTGTATTGTGGAGGAGATTCCCGAGGTAGTTCATCATTGAAAACCCCTTCCAACTCCTTAAAGATGGGTGCAAACTCATTCGGAACAGCTGTGAACTTCCGATGCATCCATGCTGATGAGGTTCTTGTTCTCGCTTGCACTCATACAATTTCCTTTGGTTCCCCTTGTTCCACGTGCACTAGCACAGCTTAAGCTCTGCGTCACATGTATCCCCTGGCCATGTCTAGAGATATCAACTACGTGTGTTAGCTTGCAACTTCTGTATCTTGCTGTGCTACTTCCTCCTCCGCTGCTTCCAGTAACTGCCACTCAGTTGTGGGCCGCTCAACCAGAAGTAGTTGTGTTTTTCTGCCATAAATGTTGTACATTGCATCGGTGCTCCATTCCAGTTGAGAATTGTGTTGGTACAACAAATCTTGTTTGACAATGATTTTCTGGTCCCTTAATGGGCAAGTTCTCTAGATGGTTACTTCCTGAAATTCTCCGAGTTGTAGTTGTAGTGGTTTGCGAAGTCGACAAACATGCATTTGTCCGTCGACACTTCTCCCTTCAAACAATCCTGGTTTGATACACAAACCCTACATCTCAATCATCTTGTTGCTTTGGAAACTGTGAGACGTTCCTCCATCAAGAAGTACCAGTACCGTTATTTGAATCTTGCAAATCCCCACTGTTGCACTTGTAATTGCAACACCAGTTGGTAATCCTCGTATCCATCATAAAAAATCTAGTATGTGGCATTGAGAGCCATTCACATGGACGATCAGTCAGTGCTAAATTTATTGTCCAGACTGGAGGTTTACTGTCTACTCTTACCCTTTGCTGTTTTTTACTCCTCTTTTTCTTGGGTGTATCTTCCTCCTCTTTTGGGCCTGCTGCTACCATTTCCAAAAGTCAGGCTAGGTTTGATCCTGGTTCCCACGGGTCCAACATAGCCATTAAAGAGGAGGTCTCTGTCAAACATTGTTTTCAGCTGCCACGATATGGATTATGGCTTTGGATTCACCAGTTGTTGGATTCTTGCAGCCAAGTTTTTTAGTTAGCACTGTTTATGTGAAAAGTCGACCCAGTTTTCTGGTGGAGAAAAAAAAAAACCACGTCGGTTGTATCTGCTTGAGAGCTAGAATGCCTATTGTCACCGATATGAAATTCGCGTCAGCCATTGATCGCGCTCGCATGTCTTTTACAGCCGTTGGATGATCTTTAGATCGGACGACCAAATCTTTGTTGCACCAAACAAAAATAATGTCGTGAGGTTTTTTCTTTCGGTCGGTCTAAACCGCGGTCAAGTGTATCTTCAAACTCATCTGCTACATCTGAACTGTACGTTCCTTAGAACAAACAGTTTGGAATGAAAAGTTCTGGAAACTACTAATTGATAGTAGTAGCTATGTTACTCGGAGTTAGTTGTTTCTCTCACAGAGAACTTCTTCCCCCATGCACATGTTTTTAAGCTCCTCCATGGCTGCTGTGAGTTGTTGGAGCACATGGTTATTGAGGCTCTTGAGTCCCGACTATTTCAGTAAAGGTCTTTGTTATGGTGCGCCTATTGTCTGGTGCATCCTCCCATCGCACCAGGTGTCGCCTTGACAGGCAATGGCGAAGGCAAAGGATTCTTCGACCTTGAGGGGTACGTCTCGAGATTGGCCGTCGGAGACATCGGATTTGTGCCATTTGCTGGGATGCACGCCAATGCTACCCGGTTTGCATGGAGAGCATTGTTGACTACGATTTGCTGATCTACCATTGCTGAAGTCTTCGCCAATTACTAGTGGATCTAGCCGATGCGCTCGCTCCTGTCACCGTCATCATTGTAAGGTCTACAATTGTCTTGACTTTGGAGATTTTCCAAAGACTAGTGCGAGGTTGTCACCTTAATACAAAGTTGGTAACTTCCCATCTGAATTCTTCATGCTCTGATACCAAGTGTTTCACCGAGAAGAACATGGATGTACCTTGCTGGAAATCTGTGAATCATCAAATTCTTAGACTGGGCGATTTGCATCTGCTTTCTTGGAACTCGCTGAAGGTCACTATGTGGCACCTGAAATTTGGCGACCATTCTCGATCAAATTGTTAGATTTGGCAAGCAGGAAATTTCTTGGAAAAAGAAATGGCCAAGTCGATCGGATACCCATAAAATGCTAAGTGTGACTTATTCGTCCAGCGTCGGCAACAAAAAAAAAATAAGCCCACATTGAAATCATGCTCTCTCGCGACATGCATCGCCGATCGAGCAAAAAAGAAATGCATGGAGACATTGCTCCCATGCGAGAATTGCGAGGCAGCAATGGCCCCATTGGTTTTTGTTTTGTTTTGTTTTGTTTTTGTTTTTTTTGCTTTGCTTCCTTTTGTTTTTTTTTTTCTTTCTTTCTTTCTTTCCAAGAGGCAAATCCCCTAGTTCGCTTTAGGATTTTGTATGTTTGGCGTCGGAGGAACGTGTGGCAAACAGAAAACTTACATCAAACCAGGGGATTTGTGTGTCAAAAACAAGTAAAAAGGGGTCCCTCGCGATCAGGCAAGAACACCCTTCTTTATTTTTTGTTGTTTTCTTTACATGAAAATCCCCTAATTGAACATTCAAACCTTAATCAAACCCTATCTCGAGTTACATTCAGGATTTAAAGATTTCAGTTTTGTGCACACTCATGCTCGGTCATGTGGTAGCGGGGCCCAGTAGGTTCCCTTTCAATGCATAGGGAGTCTTGAATTCCCCTCAAACTTCGGACAAAGTGCTGTCGGCTAACATCACAAAACCCTCATTGAAAAGGTTTGTGGTACTAGCGTAGGGCGTCGTATTTCATGCGACGTTGACGCATAGCGTGTGGTCTTGCCATGCCTTTCCTTGTCTTTTCTTTTCTACTGGCATAGTGGTAGCGGCGGCCGATGGGTGGCTAGGATAGTTTCCGCTCGACAACAGATGGATAAGCTTTTCAGCTCTGAAAGATGGTTGCATGCATCTTCCACCCAAAGAAAAGTACACTTGCTACTGCAACCACACGCGCGATATGTCAGTATGCTTGACAGGTGGTGTGTGGTAGGTACACGTGGTCCTTTTGGACCGCGTGTACATGACACACAACCGTGTCACGCTACTTGACTTGCGGCAATCACCGCAGGTCAAGCAAATGTGGTTCTCCGGTGATTTGAATCGTATGACCATAAGGCAAAAAACTTAAGTTTTAAGCACAAGACTAAAACCTGAGTAGAAGAGAAGGATACAAATCGTCCTTCAAACCAGAGAATACAAATTCCTGGTTGCATTACAACTACAATTTTTTATTTCCAGAACTGTTCAAGTGCTTGGATGATTTCGTCAAAGCATAGAGTTTGGCGAGCAAACAAGGTGTTAAAACGGAATCCAAAAGTATGCAGGATGAAAGGTGCGGAGTAGAAAACGTTTCAAGGAATGGATGTTATTGGATAACTTGCCACATGTGATTTCGATGACAAGTGTCAGAACTGTCAATCGTATACATATAGTAATGAAACCAAGAATGGACCATACTTGGGGTTTTGGACTCTTGAGTCGAGTGACGCGTACGGTGTCACGTCGTTAGTGTTACGTCCACGTGTGGGTATCTCTATCTCTACATTCATGGCCCACCGTGCCCAACAACTTCAGGATTTTTATCCTGTTTGGTTGAGAACATTGTGGCAAACTGTCTTGACCTCGGGTGTTTCATTCTAGAAGTTTCCAACAACTTCGATCACCTTTCAGAAAGGTCAGCAGAAGTGTCGCAAACCATAACGATGTTTTAACTTCTTGACAGCGCTAGAATTTTATAAAGAAGCGCCTTGATATTCTCAAAGCCCTATGGTTTTTTTATGGAGATTCATGAATCAGCCACTTACGGCGTGACCTCGCATGCGTCGTTTGGCCCGAGCGGCGATGGCCTGACATATGCCTCGTTCTAATCCTCGGCATTGTATACATGTGCTGGTTGCACTCAACACTTGTCATCAAAGTACACTTAGTGCTTGATACAAATCAGCCATTTGTTCCCAAGCCTAGAGTTTTCTGTTGTCCCACATGTCATCCCTATGAACCACCTATGTTCCACTCGACGTAAATCTTGGTATCAAAACGCACCGGCACTGGAGGGGCAAGCAACGCATTAACTACATAGCAACAACCGTGCACAAGCCCTCAATGCATCTGCACCGTTCAGAAGATCACAGGCTTTGCAACGACAACTGTGAGCAAAGCATGCGCACCCATGGAAGAGCCGCAGTCACCGGCAAGTAGTCCATCGGTGACGGATCGGCAGCATGCGAACAACAACACTCTCAAGGCGAACCAGGCAGCAATGGCAATTTTTGCGCTGAATGACGCAGCATGATCAGACCCAACGGCCAGCCCGGTGATGAACCCCTCGGGCTTGGCCAACCTTTTGTCCCCCCCGCATCTCATTGGGATGACACTTGGCACAATGGGAGGTACCAGCCAACAAATGCAAATGAACGAAGACATTCACTACAAATTGTTGGGACTCGAGAGCATTGGCACCCACCTACTCCAACAGCTCAAAGTAGTGATGGAGGAGCTTAAAAACTCTTGTGTTCACAAAATAGTGCTCACCAAGAGAAGATTTTCACTCTCGATTGAACCCCATGTTCGACCGGCACTTCTCAAGTCATTTGATCCCATGAACTCCAAGGGACTGATGATCAAGTTGTGGCAAATAGTTTAGGAGGTATACTTCATAGCTGCTGGGGTCAACAACAACAAAAATAAGATTGACCTCGCGACCTCGCTTTTGCGTGGCACGACTTTGAGTTGGTGGTCCAACCTAAAGGCCATCCAAGGACA
Organism: Penium margaritaceum; assembly: GCA_023375785.1. Lineage (NCBI taxonomy): Eukaryota > Viridiplantae > Streptophyta > Zygnematophyceae > Desmidiales > Peniaceae > Penium > Penium margaritaceum. The sequence continues at coordinate 12,287 of SZWC01034311.1, read as the reverse complement.
ACAGGAGACTGGCATAGCTGGATCAATGGCTAACGCGACCGCTATCACAACGTCGACCACAGGCATACTACCTCTTGAGTAGAAAAACGTGGCATGGCAGGACTCTCTCACACCACCGGCAACATGGAGCGACTTCACACGTGCTACATTTACTCACTTTGAGAAGCTAAAGAAGAATTCTCACACACGGTACAGACTCTCACGTCTGTGTGAGCACTCTAGAGTGGCAGAGTACATGTGCCATTTCCGCAAAATCATCACCGGCAGCGACCTCAACCCGACGAACTGTGTTTCTACGGCAATAACGACCGACCACATGGACATCACTGAATACAATGCTCGAATGGTGGAATCCAATGGCTGTCAATCCCAAGCCATAATCCTTATCGTGGCGGAGGGAAGTTGCAGTCGGGGGAAACCTCGTCTCTGATGGAGATTCGCACCATCGATCAATGTGATCAACGGCTCTGCTGGACTTGTGGAAAGTCGTATCATATCTTGTGCAACTGCCAAAAGCGGTAACAACTAGCCAAAAAGGGGAGGGAAGTCATAGAAGAAGGGCGAGGAGTCAGGAAACGACAAAGGACAGGAGTAGGTGGCGAGACTCTTGTTCGGTTGGAAAATTCTTTGTGGACCGATCGTCCATCTGACGAGCTTTCATCAACGCACACAAGGGTTCATGATATCGCACATTTCAATGAGGAGTACGAGGAAAACCAACTGGTGATACTGGTACAGGTACAACTGAGAGGTTGTAAGAGTAGAAGAACGATACAGACACTACTGGATAGAGGAGCTTCTTACCGTTTCGTCAGCAATGACATGGTTAGTACGCTAGGTTTGCAGACCGATCTAGGGGTGTTTGAAGGAAAAACCGTCGATGGACAGCTGTAGATCCGTCGACCTTGTGAACTACACCGACTGCAAACAAGAGATCTGGACGACGTAACAGTGGAAAGAACTTGCCCAATGAGCGACCACAAAATAATCCTCTGGCGTCATTTCCTATATTGGCACAATCGCACATGACTAGAGCAGCGGATCAGTTAACATCATCATTGATTGCAGGAAGCAACACCTGCCACTGGTCGAGCCACCCACAATGTAATGGCGATTATGGGAAGCACCAGAGGTACAAGCAATAGAGGAAGCTGTGGCAGCCACAAAACACCAATCAATATCTCTGGACATTGCCAAGAGATACTTGAAGCACAGAGCCCAAGCGTAGCTAGTCCATATGGAAGCAGGGGGAGCAGAAGAAATCACAGCTACCGAGGTGACACCTGTAGCCTCGATACCTGAAACGTTTGCAGCCATACTGGAGGAGTTAACAGAGCTCATCGAGGAGTCCAAAGGGATTTTTTTTGACAAACTATCCCAAGAGCTGCCATTGCAACGAAGTATCGACCAGCAGATAGATCCGAGTAGTAGACCAAGAGTGAAGGTGACCTATCAGATTAGCGATCAAGAGATGACCGGACTTAAGAAGTAGCAAGACGAGATGCTCGGTCATAGGCTCATTAGACCCTCCATGCCACCCTACGCGACATTTTTCCTCTTAGTACAAAAGAATAGTGGAGATAGAACCATTACCTCCTCCCGTGAGCAGATGAACTCAGTTGAGCCCGCATTGATGAACTCTATTGGGTCCAAATGTTCAGCAAGATCTATCTATACATTGGCTTTTATGAGATCCACGTATCTCATAAGAACGTGGAGAAGACAGTATTCCACATCAACTTTTGGAACTTTGAGTTCACAATTCTATTGTTTGGACTCACAATTGTCCCTAAGACATTTATGACGGCAATGAAAAACATTTTTTGCCCATTATTGACGAATTTTTCGTCATGTATGTTGACAACATCGCCGTGTACAAATGCACCTTCTGAGAGCTTACAAAGAGAGAAATTGTTTGGAAGAATCTCAAAATTTGAATTTGGTCTCTGCTCCATCGAGTGTTTGGACTACATCATCAGCTTGTAAATGAATCACCATAGACATGAAAAAAGTGGAGGCGGTCGGTGATTGGCCGGCGGCCACAAGTGTTTGGGGTGTCTTGGTGCTTGTTGGCTTCACTAACTACTACCGTCGATTCATGAAAGACTGTGTGTAAGTGTCAACGCCTCTCTCTGATCTTACATAGAAAACCATGAAATAGAATTGGGAGGAGAGCAAACAAGAAGCGTTCAACTCTTTGGAAAACGCTATGACCTCAGTGCTAGCCTTATGATTGGAAAATTCTACTGTGGAATACATCATGGTAACCGATGCGTTTGATTGAGCAATCAGAGCTTTTCTACTCCAAGACAATGGCGGTTGCAAATAGCCGGTCGGATACATGTCGCAAAAAGTATGCGGGTCTGAAATCAACATCGCGGTGTCCAAGAAAGAGATGCTCACAGTAGTGCATGCATTCAAGACATGGCCATGCTACTTAGAATGTTGGTTATGCAATGTCCGTACCAACCATCACACACCACAATACCTCGAGATCCATTAGGATCAAAGCCATTGACAAGCTCAATGGATGGAGTTCCTTGAGTCCAACTTCAACTACAAAATCAAGACCGGCCTTGAAAACCAAATCCAATGGATTCCGTAAGTCAACGACCAGATTTAATAGTTGAGATCAGCACGTTGCTCACCGAACGAGACCCGTACCTTGTGAGGCTGTTTGCGAAGGGTTACAAGGAACTTGGCGTTTATGAAGAAACCAAGTTTTGAACCGACAATCCCTACTGTCGACTGTAATTCACGCCCTAGGTCATCGTTTCTCTAAGGGAGGAATTACGATGGATGCCATTGGAGGAATGCCACAATACTGGTCCAGGTGGAAACTTTGGCAAGGACAAGACACTTAAGAAGCTAGCAAAGTACTACTGGTGGGACAAAACGGAGGCCGACGTAGCGATCTTCTACAAACTGTGTGACACTTGATAGAAAAAATATTCTTGTTGCACACGGCCACCTGGTCTACCTCGACCCCGACCCGTTCGAACAGGTACTATGAGAGTGTATGCTCTTTTTTGATTTACCCTTGGTGTGTGGAGAGCATAGTCGCAACGGAAAGATAGACTTGGAGATGTTTGGAAGCAAGAGATGGAAAATCAGTTTAATCACGATGAACAAAGTACAAGGTATTTGTACTGTTCGGCCGGCTGGTCCATGCCCTTGCCTACTGCTTTCCTAGCTTGCTGTAGCAAGCTACTTACTCGTGTACCCAGTGATCTGCTTGCATCTGAACCTGGTACTCTACTTGCACCTAATGCCTAGTGTGAGAACTGCTCGGCCGTCGATTGTCGAGATCAACGGTCAATCCTCTCTCTAGGCGATCCGCCCTGTTGCTCCCGTATGCCTCCCGGTGGTGAGACCGGTCACCGTGTTACACACGCCACTAGTATATTGCGACTGCGCACAGTCACAGTCAGCAGTCCTGCTGTCACCGTTGACCACGCGTGTTGTTGGGGGCTCACCTCCGAAAGAACCCCTTAGCGGGTAGCGTGACTGTCACGCCACTTGTTGTGAGGGAGACATGCAAGCCCGAGTTGCGTGTTTGGAATACGCGCTTGCAGGTGCGAGCAAAACGCCCCTTGCGCCGTCGTACTCCACACGCCGGCGCGAACTCGCTCGCTCCTCCTCCTCCTCATCCTTGGATCGGCTGCCAAGCGGAGGTAAGCTTGAGCGCTTGCACGATTTTCAAAGATTGTAAATATCACCCACATGTCCCGAAAACTCGGAAGAGGCCCTGAGTATGCCAGAAAAACTAGGGGCACCTCGTTACATGTACGGGTTGGCCCGAATTTAGCATGGACTTCTTGACGGGTCTGCTTGCCACTCCTCAGGGATATGATGCCATCCTTGTTGTGGTTGACAGATTTCGTTACATATCGCACTTTAGTCCAACCACAACTACAATCCGCGTAGAGGGGACAGCGCAACTGTTTCTAAACCAGATCGTATGGCTACACGACTAGCCACGTGCCGTCATCAGTTGCAGAGACGGCTGTTTCACTTACCGTTTTTGGCATGAGCTAATGATGCCACTTGGATCCAGCTATCAATGGTGTTTCATATGGTGTTTCTGATGGGCAAATTGAATGGACCAAAAAGATTCTTAAACAACTCCTCTGCACTTTATGCAAGCCTCATGGCACCAATTGGGTGACAAAACCGCCCACCGTCAAACGCGCATACAACTCTGCCGCTTCCACTGCAACTAAGGCTGCACATGAATCTTTGGATTCGTGAATCTGGTTCACGAATCCCGAATCCAGACCCGGATCCACAAATCCGGATCCTGGGTCGCGTCTCGTATTGGGATTCAGGAATCCACAGACGAATCCTTGGAGGGAGGGGGGAGGGGGCTGAGAAATTCGGAAGCAGTTTGGTTTAGGCCCGACGTTGGCCTTCCGAAGCCGGTTGTTTGGATTTTCGAATGTTTGATGTCTGCACTTGGAGGTCGCCGGCCGGCCGTGGCACTCTCATGCACATAGCAAGTATATGCGAAGTCATTGACCTTGCACATGCACAAGACATTGGTGGCCGCTGATCGTTTGCACAAAGCATGCAAAAGAATGGCAACGATACACACAATATTCAGGTCCACGCACGTCCACACGGATGTTGCGACCGTGCAAACACCTGATTTGGACAAATGTTTGCATTTCCCAAGCCAGAGGTGTCAGGATGTAGGGAGGTCCGGTGTCAGGCCAGACAAACGTGAACCTGACCGCTTGGTTTGGATCTCAAGCCAGACTTGATGAGTTATGTGCCTCGCTGTTCCTCGTTCACTATGGGCACGATTGGACAGCTGTGGACAGTCAATAAACTTGGGAGGGGGGGGGGGAGTGTTGGAGGAACAACGAGGCTGATTTTTTTGCATTGGAACTGACGCGTGGCGCACCTATCATGTACCACGGCGGCCGCTTCTAGAGCTTGGAGCCACTGCGAACGAGTACATGAACACCGCGAAGATGGTATATGATACCATCCATAGTCCTGTGCCTTTGCACAAATCAAACCCGCTTAATGTCCCACAATAGCAACACCTCTAGTGCGACATTCTCAGAGTGGATTTGCCTGGATCCGTGAATCCTACACGATTTGCGAATCCTGGATTCGGATCCGCAAATCCAGATCCACAACTGGATCCGGACTCACGAATCCGGATCCAGCCTGAGATTCACGAACTGGATTCGGTGTGCACCCTTAACTGCAACTTGTAAAATTTCTTTCGAAGTGGTGTACGGCCAAATTCGCACCACACCGACAGGATAACAGGGTCAGAGTAGCATCACTGCGGTTTAAATGCACCGGCAACACTTTGCAAGCATCTCACAGGAAACCCGGCAAACTGTCGCGAAGACCGAAGCAGCTATGAAGCGAGCAACTGGCCGACATCACAACGATGATGTTTTTAGTAGTGGCAATCGAGTCCTCCTCTACTCTCCAAACATGAAACTCCTAGGACAAGATTATGCAAAGCTCAAACCTTACTGGTTGGGATCGTTTGAGTACGAACGAATGCAAAACCCAATTTGTCACTCGACTTTGCATACCTGACGGCATGGCGATTCATCCTGTCTTCAACATCAACAAGCTCAAGCACTACCGGGACCCAAGTAAGAACTTCCTTGACAAAGACGCCGCACCTCCACCACCGGTCCAAGTGGACAGGGATAGGCAGTACGTGATTGAAAACATCTGCAGGCATCGATGCCATGGGAAAATGACTGAATACCTGGTCGAGTGGCACGGTGACGATGCCTTGCCCAATAGTTCGGAACCCTACCACACTCTCTTAGACATCGATCATCTGATCGACGGCTCTTTTCACTGTCACCGGCCTTTATCTACTAGGGCGCCGAGTCATCGCAGCTAAAAGGCGGGGAAATGTTATGTCCATAACGTACATGAGTCCACAAACTCTGTGCATGGGTATTTCTATCTTTACATTCATGGCACCGTGGGACGACTTCAGGATTTTTGGGTCGTTTGGCTGAGGGCATACTGGCCAACTGTTTTGACCTCCGGTGTTTTCTTATAGAAGTTTCAGACAACTTTGACCTTCTTGAATGGTCAACACAAGTGTCGCGAACCATTTCGATGTTTCACTAGTATTCAATGGACTTCTCCATGACAATAGATTTTTTTACAGAAGCGTCTCGATATTCTCAAAGCCCCTTGGCTTCTCAGCGGAGCTTCTCGAATCAGCCACTCATGGCGCGACCTTGCACGCGTCCCTTAGCCCGAGTGCCGATGACCCGACATATGCCTCATTCTCATTCTCGGGATTGTATGTATGTGCTGAACGCACTCGGCACTTGTAATTGAAGGACAATTACAACTTGATACGAATTATCCATTTGTCACCAAGCATCAATTAGTCTTTTGTCATGCACCTCATCTCCATAAACCACCTACATTATGCTTTGTTCATCTGTCAAAGCCTGCTTTTGAGAAATTCTACTGAGAAGTCGGATGGTTTCAAGAACATTGAGGCATGTCCTTCTGAAAGCCCAATTCCATTGAGAGTTTGATCAAACAACATTGAAACATCGATACGGTTTGTGATGATTTGTCGACACTTCTGCAAAGTGGTTGAATCTGTTTGAACCTTCTTGAACACAACAAACGAGGTCGGGACAAATGGTTGAATAGCTCTCGACTGCACGTCGTAGGAGTCCTTAGGTTTTCAATAGGTAGGCCATGAATGTAAAAATAGAATTGCTCGTGTGCGGAGTGTAACGGCTAGTTGAAGTGAGTGATATTGAAAAATCCAAGCTCAAATCCTCATTGTTTATGGCTTATTCATCAGCAGCTTTGTTTTTCAAGTTTTTTTTCAAGGAGCCCCATTGGAGGTTGCAACCATAAATTGAGGCCATGATTGGCAGCTTGGTGTGTTTAGGTTCGCACATTGCCCCATAGCCTCACCAACTTGACACGTTGAGCCCCAAGAAATAGATTTTCCCTCTCTGTTCAGCTCTCTATGTAAGTTCAAGCAAGGATTTAAGTGTGTCCTTGTTTTTGCGACGTGAGCAAGCATTCGTTGCCGTTGATCTTCTCAATGTGGTGTTTTCATGCTCGATAGTGAGAAGCGATGTGTGAAAAAGTGTTTTTGGGCGCCAGGAACGCTGATCGACTTTGGAAGTCTACTCCTTGTTAGAGTGAGCAATAACTGCGCTGAGCGAGAGCTTTGACATGGCGCAGTCGGATCGACAATCGCAGGTTTGTACGCGAAGTTACGGATTTTTATCCGTAAATACCTGGGTGCGGCTTGACAAGGAATTTCTGATGTACAGGCCAGATTAAATTCTGGCATCCAACTCCAAGGGGGAAAAAGAGCCTAGATTTGTGTGTTGCATGCACAACAAGGTTGTGCATGCCTGCTGGCCCAGCTTGGTCAGTAGTTGCATAGTGCAAGCAAGCACTAATAGGTAGTTGGCCCAGACCAGTCAGGGTGGGGCTACAACTGACTGGACTGCTGGGGCTGCTTGCATCAGTACATGCAAGCAGGGCTCTGGAGAAGGGACCACTCTGCATCAGGTGGTGCATGCACGACTCAACATTTCATCAACTATTACATGCACGACTCTGCAGCTGCATGCGGAGCCAAGAGTGGGGACCGCCCCAGGTCAGCAGCAACATGCACGACTCAGTAATTGGGACCACGGCCAAGTTACCAGCATTAAGGATGCTTCCTTGAGGAGGAAGCTGCGTGCTTTGGACCGGGAAGATTCCTTCAGGAGGAAGCTACGACCTTGAAGCAGGACGATTTCTCTAGGCACAGGGCGGCTGGTGAACTTGCCACAATCCTAGTATGAAAGCAGATTGGACTCAGTAAGTCTAGTAACTCCAGCAGAAACTACAACAACTCCATACAGCAACTCAGAAATTGCACCAGCAGTCCTCCTTTGCCAGACAATGCCTCAGACCAAGACTGTACAGACGCTTTCTCACCTGAAGTCCCACGTCAGCCTGGCAGCCTTCCGCCAGCCTGGGTTGGTGGACGCCCCTGACTACGTGAAGGCCTGACTACCTAGAAGAGGTGGCCAGACTACGCCCAAGACTGGAGAGTAACCTTGCTATGGCTGCCTCTTTGGATGTTGCCCATCTGTGAGCCAGGCGTTGAGCCCAGAGTTAGTGTCGGGCGTCAGCTCTGCCTGTGCAGTGCTGATCAAGTCCAGAAGGACTTTGTTGGAGTTCTCCTCTGTCGACCCAGTAAGCCTGGCAGCACTTTACCAGCTTGGCTAGTGTTGGAGTGAGCGGTATCTGCGCTAATTCATTGCTTCAGCATGGCGCAGACGGCACTCCAATCGGAGGCTCTGAGAGGATTTCACGAATTTTTCCGTGAATCTACTGGGTGCGACTCGGCTGAGAATCTTGACGGAGAAGTTCCAGATTTTCTCGGGAGAGCAGCCTTAAAGGGTGTGAAAGGAACTTTGTGGACAAGCATGTACATGTAGAGCGCAGGCTTTCTGGCAGCACGGACCTGCATAGTGCTGCACAGGCACTCAGGTCAAGAGGGGCTTCTGATGACTCGACAGGCAACATGCACCCTGAACAAAGGCCTGAACAACGTCACCTCAATCATGCAGGAAGCCCAAGCCCTTGGATCTTCATGGGTCAATCTGGTACGAGCTTCAGGTGGAACCTGATCAACGGGCCTGATGAGGTAGCATGGCGAGATCAACGATCAGCTTAGGAAGGCCTGATGAACAAGCAACCTTCAGGTGAAGTTTCACCTGAAGACCTGATGAAGCTTCCTAAAGGAGGAAGCTTCCCTCTGGAGCAGCACATGTATCAATAAGAGCCCAGGACTGAAGGAAGCTTCCATTGGATGGAAGCTTCTCCAAAGGAAGGCAGAGGTGGCAGCAGACCTGAACAACCTGAAGGAAGCTTCTCGTTCAGGTGGTCCTTTTGCCAGGACCTCAAGTGTAAAAGGCGGAGGTCCCACCACTTCTTATAATCCCATCATTGCCAGTATCATCACTCCAACACCACGTGCAAGGCTCCATGCGTTAGCACCACATCACCTTCAATAGCGTTGCTGCTGGAGTTCCTCCCAAGACCCCTATAAGCCTGGCAATTGCGTGCCACTCTGGGTGGATGATGATGCTGGTGATCCCTCCAGGATCCCTATAAGCCTGGCAAGCTCTGCCAGCCTGGGAGGAGGTCAATCTCTCCAAGGCCACTGTAAGCCTAGCAAGGCCTGCCAGCCTGGGAGGAGGACGCCCGGACATCCTGAAGGCCGCTCACTGTTGCGACGGTGGCTATGCCGAGACCCTTGCTCTGACGGCCTTGACTGCCTAGCAAGGCGTTGCGCCCCAGTTTAGGGCTAGGAGCTATGTCAGAGCACACTACTGAGCTGTTTGCATAGCTGTTGTTCCTTGTACACTACTTGTACTTTTAACAAGATTCAACTCCATAATTCTTGCTTCCGCTAGTTTCTCAACAGAGTGCACAAGGCATGATTGCTGAGCATAAATGATCCTACGGCAGTAGGGGACTCCCTTGCTGCATCAGAGCACGTGGTGGCTTCGTCGCTGCAAGCTCACAAAAACCAACAGCTAGGAGGGTCAGAAGTCCTCTGATGACCTGGTAAGTCTGGCAGTGGCTGCCAACATGGAGAGGAGGCTGCTCTGACAACCTGGAGGCCATTTCACCTGAAAGAACGGTGACCGTACTGAGACCCTTGCAATAACATCCTCAACGGCCTAGCAAGGTGTTACGCCCTCGGATGGGGCAGGTTGTGTCAGAGCATTGAGCTGAGCTGTTTTTCGTCGCTGTTTCCTTGTACCATACTGGTACTTGATACTCTTTTTCAATTCCAAGTTTCAATCCAAGTCTTCCGCTTCTACACATTGGAGTACAAGGTTTGCTTGCTGGGCACAGAGATCCTGGACAGCAACAAGACCCCCTTGTTGTATCAGAGCACGCGGTGACTCGGTCACTACAGGCTCCAAAACTCCAACACTCCTTAAGCCAAAGAACGTTACTATATGAAGTCGTACACATTTTCCCTCTTGCTAGAACGTCCAGTAGTTTGAATTCATGTCGTATAGGTGCGAATTCGACCCTTAGACCAATCTCTCTACAAATTGATCGATGCAAGCGTGGCGCACACGTCGTGAGTACACGCAACTGAGTAGGGGATCCACTAGTGAAGACGAATGCGACTAGTCGTCACATGTGCAGAAATAATGACTTTGGAAGTCAGAAATCTTTGGGCGACTCGAGGAAAATGGTGAATACATTCACTCACCTGGAGTGAAAGCCATAAGAAATCCATACTCCACCACTTTGGCCACTTTGGTAGCCAACACTTTTCGGAGGGAAATGTGACAAGCACGTGGTGGACGGGTTGGTGAAGCACATGTTAGCAATGACTGATGCCGCGTCATCGTGCCCAACCATTTCCCGCATTAAAGGCTCACTACTAAACTCACCACCAAGCAGGCGAACACCACACAAGATTGCGACATGAGAGTAGAAGGCGAACGTTCTGTGGTGCTTGTGCGTCCAGAGGGAATTTCGCGAGGAAGGCGACGCGGCTGGCGCCTTGAGAAGTTGCTTGAGCCCCGGCGGCTCGTCCATGGCCTTGATTCGACGCTTTTGCTTTGATTTTGACTCTATGAGACCACTACAATCAGCGCCCAATTTTGATGTTTTCTTTGATTTTGCACCCAAACGTCCTCGGTTCGAATACGCGCATAACGTGGACGTTAGGCTTGTAACCTCCCGCTGTTTCTTCCCCTTTTCTCCGGTTTTTTTCCCTGATATTGCGGATACAATCGGATACTAGGCGCTGAAGGGTATGGAGGGATCTCCGAGTCACTCAGTCTCCGCCGGTACGCGACGTTGGTTCGAAGGTTCAAGTTTGAACATTCGGAAAAAAATGAGAAAAGATATCATCGTCGACTGAGTTGTACGATCTCACCGCTGCTTTTACTAAACCTCAGGGTATGGTTGGATTGCGTCGCACAACCGTGCGACGTCCTCCAGCTGCCCACGGGCGCACAACGTGAGCCTTACTCAAATCGCACAACCGTGCGATCGAGCGTCCGCGCAAAACTCGAGGACAGCCACCGGACGTACGTCTTCCGCGGTCGCACACGCGGGACAGAACGCTGAACTGGACGTCGCACAGGTTTCGAGGACAGTACGGCCAATGCGACGTAATCCAAACGTACCCTCAGTTTTGGGGAAATTCGGAATCATGAACGTCCAGACGTTATACATATAAAGACAATCCCTCTAGACGTTTGGTTTTCGGCCTCCCAGACGTTGGGAGGCGTGCCACATCGGCATAAAATCAGTGGGTTACGGTGTACAATCAGTGCCGAAAGTATGATTTCAACGAAACCCTTCGCAAAGGAAAATGGCGCACTTGCGGGGATCGCGAACTCTCGCACAAGCCTCGCCATTTCGCGTCCCGATTTCCGAAAGCGCGGGACCATAGAATCAAAATCAAAATCAAAGCCTCGGATCTGCGCCTAGACCCCTCGAGCAACGTAGCCCGAACCGCCCACGTGGGCTGCATGGCGAACCGCGGCCGCGCCAGTTGGTCACGCCAGGGTGGTCTCGCGCTCGTCCATCACTGCGTGCAGAAGTGGTAAACGGCATGGGCATCACACATGCGGCATGACTCAAGCTGCGAGAGCGCATTCCCGGAATTGCGGGCCGCAATGCCTTGGGCGAGCGGGAACCCTGACCCGCACGGGTCGGCTTGCCACCATGCCGGCATTCCGCGCTTCCGTGCAGACCCTTAACCCAAAAACGCCCTTGGCGACCGCGCCCACCACCGACGGCCGACGACCGGCTACCACCTGGGAAGTATCTTCGTTCTTGCACTTGATGGGTAGAGCGAGTGCCCTCTGTCAGTTTCCGCCTCGGACATGAACCGAGGGCCCGGTTGTTTGAGATCCACGCCGACCATGCACGCGGTTCCAGCGGCCCATGGTGCATGTCGCAGCGTCATGACCCGGCCATGGCCCCTGGCTCATCATGCGCCACGCAACGCATGAGCCGAGATTGAGGAGCTCAGCTCATACGCGACGCAGCGTCACCGTGACGGCGTCACGCAATAGCCCATGAGCCGTCGCGCATAAGCTCCATCTGCTGAAGGCTGTGATTCTGCAGCTCCTGCATGCTCCAATCTGAAGAGGCAAAGAAACGGCCACGTAGCAGCCTTTCCCTGACGTGTCCCAGCTCGGCTGGCCCAGCCGCAGGGGCATCCCCACAGGGGGAGGGGGGGACTCCCCCCCCCCCCCCCCCCCCGGGGG
>SZWC01034310.1:7264-18446 GCA_023375785.1 Penium margaritaceum | reverse complement strand
GGGGGGGGGGGGGGGGGGGGAACGCTCACGAGACTACGGGAGCCGTTTTGTTGGAAGTTCTACTATCGACGTGTCGACTTTTATGTTACATCTACATCGTCCATTCGCGAGTATCGGCTGTGTCGGTGAATCAATTGTCCATCCACTTCATGTACATTAGTGTATTGTTTTTTTTTCACCATACAAAATTAATACACTCACGAGATAGTCTTTGCCAATACACTGGACCCATTTTGGGCGGGGGCTCGATGGAGAGCCAACGATCCCCCCCTAACATAAAAGTGTATTGGGGTTGTGTATATGTCATATGTATCTGGTGAACATAAACAAAAATACACTTATGTACTATACACTAGTGTACAAAATAGAGGATCTCTACGATACACAACCCTATACACCAATCGAATACACTAAGGGTATTCAGGGGAGGGATCTCTTGCAAGTGCCCGTGGGAAAAGTTTAAGAGTAAAAAAAAACGTTACTCGATTGTTGCAAGCGATACAAATGTATTTCCAAGAAGAAAATGTTTTTTTATGGTATTAGTAATGTATCTCTAAGGAAGTTCTGGGACAAGAGTAGGTTCATTAAATACGACTTATTCTATGTCCCAGTATTGTTTTCCAGGGTAGTTTTTGTATTCAGTATTCAAGGCCTAGGAAAAAATACAGAATACTTCATGTGAACAGAACACAAAATTATTGAAGGCAATTTCTTAGAAATCACCATATTTACCATTTAGAGTACCTTCCTAATACACCACCTCATTCGTGTATAAAAGGGGCTCCATGAACCATACCTCGCTTGGTAAATGGTGTTATCAGAGACAAATAACCTTACATAAACCGTCAAAAGTAGTTTGTAAGGCCAAGGAACGATCGAATTAGCCCAACATTTTCGAGGCGTGTCCCGACCACAATGAACTGAACCTTTTATGGGATGACACGAATGTCGTCCTTGTGGACAATGTGTCCATGGTATTTTAGCTCATCTTATGCAAACTTGCACTCGCTCACTTTCGTATAGAACTTGTGTTCTCGCAGAATTGAGAGAACGTTTTGAGATGTTGTTTGTGCTATTCCATTGATTTGGAGAAGAACAGGATGTCGTCTTGGTAAACGAAAACGTACTGTTTGTGTTTCTTAGCAAACATTTGGTTCAAATATACTTGGAAGGTTGCCGAGACATTTGTAATCTCCAAGCATAACACTCAGGACTTATAATGTCCCATGTCGATTTTCAACGTGGGATGAGAAGCATCATCTTTTTTAATGCGAGTTTGATGGTACCATTGAGACAAATCCAAGGGCAAAAATACTGTTAAGTGTTAGAGTTGGTGGAAAAGGCCGTCAATCTGCGATAAGGGGAATGATTGTTTCATTATCTCCTTGTTCAATCTAGATAACTTACGCACATGCATAAACCACTATCCTTTTAGTTGTTTAAAAGGATTGGCACACTGTATAGCGAGCTCATGGGCTTGGTCCACCCTTTTGCAGGGCCTCTCCCCTTTTTGTTATACTAAGGTAATACATGGGTTTGAACAGAGGAGTCGCTTTCGGCAGCTGCGAAATTGTGTGGCCCATGTGTCCTTCTCATGAAAGCCCCACAAGTGGTTGTTAGTATACATCTGAAAATTCAGCTTAAAGAGATTTGATCTCTTGTGGCATGTCTTCCTTCATGCCGACCACCATAATCTATAGCTTTGTGAAGAAGTATTGACAACCTAATCGAATGCGTCTCTTAACCTGAATGGGAGATGAACTTTCATGGACTTTGATTTGGGTTGGTGATGATACCGTACATGGAATCAACGTAAATTGGCGTTATCCTTTTTAGAGGATCAAACTCTTTGATTTCACGCACATTAGAGCCTTGATTTCACGGAGCCAGGGATCGCCTAGCACCAGGTCAAATGGGTCAAGAGAGTTGAGTTTCTTCAACGTGATTGTTTGTGTACCCTTGAATACAAATTGTTGCTTTAGAAGTAAAAATCACAGGTATTGTACACTTATCAGTAACAACTCCGTTATTTAATGACTCGTACTTGAGACCAACTTATCGGGTAGAGCCACAGCTAAAAAAGGAGTCGGCACCTCTAGTGATAAGAAGTACGCTCACGGGAGCATTAGCAAGGTGTCCTTTGAACTGCATTGTCATGTTGCTTCTCTTCTTTTATGTGAATAAGCTTGATGATAGCAAGCCGAGTTTGTGATTAGCTTGGATTTTTTTTGACGGGCGTCACAACTCCCATGATTCACATACTTGACACTACATGTTGTGGGAACGTGTGAATCCAACTAAATTTGACTGGGTCAAAATGGACGACTAAAGGTATGGGAAACGTGATTTAGCTCATTGATTTGAGGGTGTTTGCCTCAATTTATGTGTCACACAACCCTTGCATAGTGGTGGGTATCGCCACCATAGTGCATGTACGGTCATGCATCTTGTCTGGAGATGCAAGGTTGCGTGGACAATGTTTGTTAGCAAGTGTAGAATGCAGAAAAAAAAAGACAAGAGAAAATAATAGAGGTATATAAACTTGTCAAAAACTAAAATTGTTTAAATTCCTCATCCAAAAACATAAGCCAACACACGTGATCCAGTTTCACCCTTGATTGGTCTTCACTAACGTCATTAGGGGTGGGGAAAACTTGCCCCATGACTTTTTGTGTTTTTGTGACCGGACCCATTGCTGCAATTGCAACCTTGTCCACAACCTTCTCTGCGGTCTATTGCTACACCATTCTCACGAGGTGCAACTGTTGCACCTAGCGCCATTACCTTTTTTCCACCACTAGCAACATTAGGAAAATGAGCTTGAAAGTGGCCTGGTTGCATGCGATTGTGGCACAACCCTTCGTGGAAGGCTATGTTGCAACTGTCATGTGCCATTTGAAGCATGTCATTTTCGCGGTTGCGTGACCACCAGCCTTTTCTCTTGGTGGGTGTACAGACACCTTGCCCTTCACCTCGCCTTGTTGTCTAGCTGACCCACCAACCCTTTGAGTGTTCATGCGCATGTTGCTACCTTGCTATCATGTGCGAAACTGTGCATTAGTGTAGTGATGTGTGTTTTCCAAAGACACTTCACACATGAAGTCACTTAACGCTCTTAAGCTTGTCCAACCTTGGCCTGTGACTGTTGTGGTGGTCGTTTCCTTTAATGTCTTCTTACGGAGACCATCGCGTAAGAACTTCAGCAGCATCCACTCTTGGTACTTGAAGGTTCGAGTCCCATCGCCCTCGAAAAGGTTTTTGTCTTCCTCCATGTGTGTGCTCAACTCGCTTTAGTAGGATTCAACCAAGCTGCACTGTTGAAGTCCTTGATCTAGTGGAAGGCGCATTATGCCTCCTCACGTTGGGTGCACGTTTTGCACATGATCACGTAGTATGCCTCGCACGGCATGGGCTGCCACTTGAGGTGCGGCTCTTGTGCAGTCCACTCCTTGACCACATACTTGAAGAGTTTGACCAATGTCGCATCTTAACAAGGTCGCCCCACTAGCGGAGTAGAGCCTTGTGGACACATAGAACGTGCTCCATGCAATTCAGGAGGAGAGTCAGCTTCACGCCCTGAGGAAAGATACCCACATTGTGGAGGAAGGACGTTGTCATAACCGACCTTGAAGTAATTGAGATAGGCATGTCATTGCTATCAATGGGAGTGGCATCCATAACTACGGCTATCTGCAATTGTTGTTATATCGGCACCAGGGTCATAATCCGCAATGTCTTATCCAGGTTGTAGCATCAGCGGCTTGCCTTATGGGCGGCTAAGTGTTGTAGCTGGTGATTACGATCGGGGTTAATGATTCTTTGCTCGACGTGGGCAAGCACGTTGGTGAACGAGAACTTGAGCTCAGATGTTATCAAAGCATCGGTGATAACCTCGGGAACCACGCTTTGTCCGTGCACCCTTATGAAGTGGAGAAGGGTATGGTTTGCGTACTCGCATCCAAGGAATACCACCTCTTGGAGGAGAGTGTCATTGACGAAGACGCTCAAATGGGTGCTGCCATGCCCCATTGCTGCCATAACGTGGGATGGAGGGTGCGCCCTAATTCCTCCGGGTGATGTCGTATCTCGAGCATCTATTGTGATCTTAAGTCGAACTCCGGCCTTAGCAACAAACTCCACGAGCTTACGACGATCATTGCAAATTGCCTTCTAAACAACATCGTTTAACTTCTTCTTATGTGAACTTCCTGTGTGGCTCGTTTTAGCCCCCTTGCTTCTCTCGGTAGTCTTGTTGCCATTTGTAGCTTCTTGTGATGCGGTGGTCGCATTACCTTTCTTGAGCAATGGGCTTGAGATTGTTGCAAAACGATGGCAATGGTCCTAATGCTTAACACCTTCGCCATCGTCGGCGGCGTGCCCTTTGTGGGGGTCTCCCTCTAGGAGATCCTCCTCCATCGCATTGTTCGTTGCGTGAAGGTCACCCATGTGTGTGTGGAAATGCTTGTTGAGCACCTTTATGGCCTTCACACACTTCTCAATATCGCCAAGGTTGTCTTCCATGATATGGTTACCTTTGTTGGTACGGTTGCCTTTGGGCTGGCAACTCTCCTCACGATGGAGGATCTCAAGATTTGGAGTCCGCTGAAAGCTCATGGTGAGGCCGTTACTCCCTTGCCTATGTTGGTCTTGGACGGCGTGGCACTTGTCATCTTGATGCCCATGCAATTAGTTCTTGGAAAATGTTGGGAGGATCACTTGACAATTTTAAGGAGGAATCGCCTCCCATAAACCCCTTGCTTTCATTTTTGGTGAGGCAATTAGTAATGAATTTTCTATGTTCCTAGGTTGCCATGTTGGCACAAGGTCGTGGGTCTGTGTAAGCCGTGACTCACCGCGGTTGGTAAGGACTAGTAGTTAGGCAAATAGAAAATAACAATATAAGCGAATAACAACAGTTTGAGTATCGCTTACAAACCAGGACAAAAAGAGAAAACCTAGATAAACAAGTAAGTACAAGGTCAAGAAGGAATTGACTAATTTTCTTCTTGTCTTCTCTTCTTTTCTACTGGTCTTCCTTGGTTTCTTCTTGCATCTTCTTGGCACACCTTCCCCCCCCTTGTAGGCGCGTATCTTGTGCTTCACAACAATGTTTTGGCCTCGAAAAATTCTCCAAGTAGCACTTTTCTTGTTTTTCTTTTCCTCACTGGCTGTCATAGTATTTGGTGTTGGAGAAAGACGCTGCTGCAATTTTTGGTTGAAGAGGAGAGGGAGGGGCCTTGAGAAGAGGGGAAAGTTTGAAGGTTGTGTGGATGGGTACTCCCTATCTCGTCCTAAAAAATTTCCCCTAGCCTATTTGGATGGAGAAAAGACCATGGAGAAGAAGCCCCAAAAATAGGGCTCTTTTCTAGCTTTTTAATTCACTTTATGGTGCTTTTAATGATGAAGCATAGATGTCCTTGTTCCTTATGGCTTTTCTACTTTTGTTTGTAGCTGCACTATCGTTTTATATATGGCGTAGTTGCCATTTGTGTCAAACCCTCAGTCTTGGAGGTCGTCTGTCTTTGAGAACCACTTTAACGGGTCGAGTGTCCAACTTGTGCTCTGAAGTCGTTGTCGGAGCTCGTAGAATGGCGTCCTCGATCACGTCAGGGGTACACCCCCTTTTAAGGACTCAGGAGCGATTGTCATGAACGACCCAGTGCAGGGAGACACGAATATTTTGAGTCACGACAGGCCCATTTCCTTCATCAACCCTACCCTTGGTTTGGGGACCCAAACTAGGGGTTCAACCTTGAACTCACGTGTTCACACGAGTTTCTTTGTTTATTTTATGTCAAACTTTGTCGCAAACTAACTTTGATTTACTTTTTGCTGTTTTGGCGCATAATCGTCAGGTGCAAGGCATGCTGCACATTTCGTGCCTGTTCTTTCGTCTTGACAATTGCTCCTCTATCTTTCGTCCTCGGTTACTACTTTGCAAGGAGGGCGAGGGCGGGCGAGGACACCAGGCCACAAGGCTTTGCTGTAAAGGCCCTCATGGCTCCTCACTCGCTAATCAGGCTGAGGCCGCGATCGGCGGGAAGCGGCTGGCTGGCCGGTAGCAAGGTGGTTGCTTGGCCATCCGCCGGACGTCTTGCCGGCCGGCAGGGAGCTAGTCGGCGGTCAGCAAAATGATGGCTGCCGGCCACCCCTTGCTGACGCGAGGGATGATGTGCAACCACCTCTCAGTTTAGCGAGGACGGAGGGCTGAACCGGCCCTCCTAGTATTGCAACATAATGTCTCATTTACTGATGCATAAAAAATACAATGTAGAAAGTTACTTATTTTCAATAAGAATTTTAGAATTATGACCTAATATCATGAAATTGATATTTTAAAACGTATATCATTTAAACATTTAGGTTGTCATTATTTTTCAAGTTGTAATCATCATCAATTTACGTCATGGAATTTGTAAAAATTTGTTAAGGTGCATTAAAAATCTGAATCCTCGTGTTTTGAATTATTTCACAACTATGAGATAATTCAGGAAAATATTTATTTCATTAAAAATTTCATTCGTAAGTAATAAAGCTCCTTTTTGATTTGCTCAGCTTTGCACCATAGAAGAAACATGGTATTTTATGCACCATTATTTTTGGGTTTCCACTACTTTTAGTTTAATGTAAATTATTGATAATTTGTTTAAAGAATTCATAAGATTCATGTATGTTAGATGGAATATTTCTAATATTTGTTTATTAGTTTTCTGAATGTTTTAAGGGATGATTTTGCGTATGAACGTTTCATCATGTTACTAGAGAGTTACATGAACTAATTTCGCTTTGCTTTTTTTGTTATGGAATGATGTATGGAATAGTACTTGGGATTTGTTTTCAAAAGTTACTTCATTGTGTTTGTAAAATTATCTTATTGTTTTAAATGTTTTAAGCATATTCGTTGATAGAGGGAAGGAAATAAATATTTTCATAAATGTTATTTCATGGATCAATTTTAAATGGAAATGTTTTATCACGGAATGCTTGTGTTTGTGAACATAAAAATCAGCAGCGACTAGCCTTCATTTCTATACTATCTGATGGGAATGTGAATTTTTAGTTGTGAAACAATCATAAAGATAACTCCACACGTGGGTTTACAATGCTTGAGGGGCTTTGAATTATGAAAACTACATGATTTTTTCTAAAGGGATGGACAAAAGTTGTTTGACCAATGTTTAGTGGATCTTGATTTTGAGAAGTTTATTTCATATCATACCCTAGTGCCAAATGAATTCGTTGTTTAAAATATTTTCCAAGGTGCAGACTAATTTTGACATGCGAAAACGTTTCAGGTTTGCACACTAATACAACACAATTGATAAAATGTGCATACTGATTTTGTGGAGGTTATTAAGATCCCAAAAAACTTTGCACTTCAAATCTTCAATTCTTGGCCAAAAACGTCCTCGATAGCCACCTTCGCAAAGCGACAAACTGCACTTCAGAATTCGTTATGGTCAAGAAGTCAAACTGGATCACAGAGAAAGAATAAATCGCGCATGAAAAAGCCAATAACATATTGCTTGCGCACACGAATACTTAAATTAGTTTTAAAAAATAATTATTTAGTAACGAAATCATCTGGCAGTGGGGTATTACTTTAGTTATATGGATGAATATTCTTCCTCATTGCAACCTTTGGAGAGTTTTCTCACCTTAAATGTTTAAAATGGAATAAAATTATTATCACATGGAGCAATATTTATACATGTTAAGTTTTGATATTGATGATTTGTAATATTGAAATTATTTAATATTATTATTATAAAAAATAATGTGTCAAGTCTCATATCACATATTGTTGTATTTGTTTTGTTGTGCAAAATGAGGTTTGAAAATCATGTATTTATAAAAACATTTGAATTTTTTGAATATAATTTTGATAAAAATCCTCATTATTCAATGAAAAAATATTTCATGTCATAATTTATTATGTAGTCATCAATTTGTAGATTAAAATTTTTATCTCATGTTATTAGAATATCCTATTGATCTTTTGTGTTGATCATCATTATGATTTTACCCATTTTGTGTGTAGGATGATTTCATTGATCAAATTTATTGCATCACTCAAAGTGGACATCATTATTTTGTTGCAGGAGTTTGCTCTTTTTTTGTTCAAGTTCGTAGTTTTGCATGTGATTTATCCGAATTATGGGCCACATGTGGCTCCCAACTAGATGTGCGCACTAGATTTGCGTTTTGAGAGGTGTTAGTGCAAGTTTACACGATAGTTTTAGTTGACAAAAGAGATTAGAGTAAGGAGGATGATCAGAATCATCGGTGGATTAGTCTTTGAGCCTTTTATTGTCGATGTTAAGGGATGTTTTTATATTGAATGAAGTTTAGTTGCCATCAAAATAATGGTTAAAAGAATCAACAAAAATACATCACATGATTTGTGGGTTTTCAATGATCAAAGTCAGATTTTAGTTGGGTGTTTAGGAGATCATTAGACTGATTTCATATGTCAAGTTATGGTACAATTGCATCTTATGATGTTTGATCAATTTGGATTTAAATCTCTTTAGGAATAATTGAATCATTCAATTCATTTTGGAACAGGATATGACTATTTATCTGTATGAAAGAATTTACATTAATGGCAAGGAGGTCTTTGTTGAAGGAATAGGTTCCAAATGTTTTTTTAGATTAGGTTGATTTTTCTTTAAGCACTTTATTTTTGAAGAGCCTGATTTTTTTTCTTGGTTTTGTTGATGAAAATTGCATTTTTTCACTAAAGTTTTTTTTTGTCTGCTGTTTTTCCCATCTTTGAAAGAAAGTGTAATTGTGGGTTTGATTGTTGCTTGGATTGTAGGGCTGTCCTATTTTGTTGTTTATTGTCAAATGTTAGGTTTGTTTTCGAGGGTCTTCTATAACGGACACTATGTTCAATCGATTCGTAGGTTGTGAACGATAATGAAAAACAAGGCGGAGATTTGACCTTTCTTTCCTATTTCAATCGACCGCGAATCCAGGAGTCACTTGCTGTCTCGACAGTCGAAGATCTACGGTCTTTCATAGAGCTTAGATTGCAGACGTTTGTAAATAAAGAATGTTTGTCTGCATTTGCACTCTATATGGGAATGCACCTAGATTCACGATGCGCGTACCGCTGGTTACGAGGCCACCGTCTTGGCCCCCCTGATCGTCGTCGTAGAAGACTGCACTGTTTAGATATGATACGTTTGAAAATGTCTCAAGCTTTGGAGCGGACGGCACTAGTAAATGAGAACCTCATCATAAGAGACTTGGACTGCAGGCACACAAAACAGGATGACAGCTGCTTCGTCAGACGTTCACTACCTTGCTGGCAACCTTGCAACCACTGACCATCAAGGACGGGGACATACGACGGAGGTCGGATGTATTGCATGCGCCTGTTGCACCCGTGAGAGTATGCTTGAGCTGTATGTGCACAGGTAGGAATTCCGTCTCAACCAACGGCTCCACTGAGCATAGGACTCATACTGAACATGTGCAACAAACGCTTCTGGACCTATCCGTTTTGGAACTCCCAAGTCGAATCCGTATCCCTCCTCGTTGGCCATCGTAGGTGACCCGCGTCATCATTCGACAAAACAGTAAGCCTGCTTGCCTTAAGGCCTCTTCCGACAAAAGAAAGAACGACATCGAGTCCTTTCCCTCTCGTCTGATCCATGATGGAAGAGATGTCATGCGATATTCGAACTAGCCGACTGGACGTCGATTATCTCTTTTTCACATGTTTTTTTTTTTTTTTTTGGTTTTTAAGATGGTCCAGGCAGAAAATCCCTCCCACCGGGCTCCCTTCCGGAAGCGGTTACCTTGGTGACTGTTTGATCCGATCAGCTAGATCTTTTTCACACTTGCGGGCGAAAATTTGTGTCAAACGTTCTAACGATGCAGTCCAGCCAACGTCTACAATACCAGGGGGGTTGCTACATCGCGACCAACGAGTTCGTGCAGCCGGCAAGCGACGACATGATGGACACTTACGAAAAGTCTAGCGGCAAAGTCGTCCGTATAGGTCCTTTCCAAAGTCAGCTTTACCTTTCAAGTCGGCGTTACTGGTGATCCCATAGGGGAGGGGGACGAAATCGTACTAACAGTCTCGTGGGCCACCCTCGTTGGACCAGGAAAGGAGTCAGTCGCAGAAACTGCGACATGTCGGGGGAACAAATGCGCTGCATCGGATGAGCATGTCGCAAGGCGCACCCTTCGGCACGCGCAACCGCACGTTTGGACTGAACGAGAATGTGCGGGCAACGCAGTAGTCATCGCGGCAAGATTTCTGGGCTCATGATCCAGAACGACGAAAACGGGCGGTAGTTGTCCCTCGCAGCTACGCGTGCCTCGGCGAAGCAGCAGCGGACGAAACGTGTCGACAAGAGCAGGCGCGGAATCAGGGGACTCAACATTGGCGCTGCCACTAGCAGCAGTAGTAGCAGCAGCAGCAGCAGCAGCAGCAGCAGCAGCAACAGCAGCAGCAGACTGGTAGGACTCCGGCAAGGACAGAGCCAATGCAGGCAGGAGGACGAGCAGTCCGTATGTGCAGACTGGAGAACAGCCCTCTTCAACTCTGGCCCTGTCGCACAGCCAACACGGGCAGGGTGACCAGCATCCGTGGTCGGGGTCACTCCAGACTACAAACATTCATAACTGCCACCGATGAAAGTTCGACCGGCCGCCACGTAAGCATCGTACGTGGCGAGGGGGCCGTGCTGAGCAGTAAGATTTTTCCGCTATGAGGCTGATTCTGGGGCGTGATATCCGGCAAGCAGCCACAATGGAGGTCTTTATCGGCGCAGCCAAGGAGTTGAAATCGTAGACGTTTTGCAAAACGTCAGCTTTACCTTTACCTTTACGTTTCGAGGAGTGAGATATTCGGCAAGTTGTCAGAATGCAGGGCTTCTTTGGCGCCGCCAAGGAGTGGGCCAGCTCTGCCATCGGCACAGGTGGCAACAACAGCAGCAGCAACAGTGCTGCAAGCCATGAGGGCCATCTGCCCTCGGCTGCTCAGCAGCAGCAGCAGCAGGAGTCGCCCCAGCAAGGGCGGTGGCAGCAGCTGGGACGGAGAAAGCAGCAGGCATCACCGCCTCAAGAGCTGACGCCTGGGTGAGTGATTTCAGGCTGACCTGACCTCGCTGGGGAGGACGGAGGAATGCATGTGCACTGCAGTTGCGGAGAGCATGGTGCA